>NQII01002858.1:22996-66215 GCA_002778355.1 Clitarchus hookeri
AACACTGCCGGGGAGGCTAGCTGGAGGGATGGGGAGAGGGGTCCGGCATGGCAAGCGGGCCAGAAGACTCTTGTACCGGGTGGTCCACGTTCGAAGCCATTCACGGACCTTATAAAGTCCTTACACTAAACAATACATCAGTCAGTTTCACACTCTGCCCCGTGGGGTCAAGAACGGAGCCGGTCTCATAAATACATTAATAAATAATCTTCCATTTAAGCCCACATTCCAAGCTACAAATTTTGCGGGCCTGGTGCGCGTCTAGCTCGTAGACTTCAACATGGTGACGTTCTTATAAATACTCTAGATGCAGCCTGTAAGGCGCATTATATTTTGTACACTGAGAGCAGTTACTTCAAATTCAAAAATTACCAGAACGGTGATAAGGTACTTTATTGTAGTATATGAAGACTTCGAGGCCATGTTTGTGCCTGTGCAAACGTGTCAGCCGAACCCGGACGCATCCCACATATATAGGTACCAAAAACACGAGCCCTCTTCATATAGCATATATGTTAATGTTGATAATTCAATTATTCCTGCCTACATGGGCGAAGGTGCGTCGAAACACTTTATGGAAGAGGTGGTTAGGATAGGTCTCCTGGTTAAAGACATATATAGCCAGCCTGAAAATATGCGAGCACTGATGCTTGAGGAACATGCTGGCTATGCTTTAGCCACTACCTGCTGCCACTATTCTGGCATGTTCACCGACAACAACCAAAAGGTGCATGACCATGATCATTTTACCGGCAGTTTTATCGGGCCGTCATGTAATAACTGCAACAGGCTTCGTCGCCGACCCGAGACTGCCGATACTCTTCCATAACTTAACATATTATGCCAATTTCGTAATTAAGAAGCTTGGCTATGATTCCCAAAATATTTTTATTATTCCACATAGCGAGGAGAAACTCATCACCTTCAGTAAGAGTTTGGGCGACAAGTTCACTATACAGTTCATCGATACATATAGGTTCATGTCCGCCAGCCTGGCAATGCTCGCTGAGAATATTCTGTCCGGTGAATTCCGCACAACATCTTGCTTCTTCAAGGAAGAGAGCGAACTATAGCTGGTAACCCGGAAAGGCGTCTTACCCTACGATTATGTTAGCTCGTGGGAGAAGTCCACTGAGCCGCGGTTACCTGCTATAGAGTAATTCTATAATAGGCTTACTGGGGGAACGTCAGTGCCGAGGACTACCAGCACGCACGAACCGTGTGGTCTGTGTTCAGCTGCTGTACCCTCTGAGACTATTCTGAGCTCTACTTGAAGATGGACGTGCTGTTTCTGTGCGCCGTCTTCGAGAATTTCCCGGGGCTCTGTCTACGCACATGCAGTCTCGACTGTGTATGCTATGTTAACGCTCCCGGATTCTCGTTTGACGCAATGCTGCGTAAGACGCAGGTGGAATTACACTTTCTTAGCGACTACGATATGCACTTGTTTATTAAGGATGGTATCCGGGGAGGGGTGGCTCAATGTGTTAAGCGGGATGTGGTTGACAACAACAGGCATATACCATACACGTATGATGCCAACAATCCATTTAACTACCTGCAGTATGTAGATGCCAATAATTTATACGGGTGTGTAATTGCCCTGCCGCTCCCATATGGCGGTTTCGAATGTACCAGCACGAACATCGATGTAATGAGCGTGCCAGACGACGGATATGTCGGCTACATACTGGAGGTAGACGTAGAGTACCCTTGCGCTCTTCACGAAGAGCATATGGATCTTCCATTCTTGCCAGTGAACGAGCATCCCCCGGGGTCCAAACAAACGAAACTCATGATGACTCTGGAAAGCAAGCTTCATTATATCGTATATTACATTACTTTGAAGCAAGCATTGGGTCATGGGTTACGGCTGAAGGCTGTTCACCGAGTCCTTCAATTCNGTATATTACATTACTTTGAAGCAAGCATTGGGTCATGGGTTACGGCTGAAGGCTGTTCACCGAGTCCTTCAATTCATACAGAAGCAGTGGCTGAAAACTAATACAGATTTGAATACGGAGAAACGTCAGGCGGCCACGAACGCTTTCGATAAGGACTTTTACAAGTTAATGAANCTAATACAGATTTGAATACGGAGAAACGTCAGGCGGCCACGAACGCTTTCGATAAGGACTTTTACAAGTTAATGAATAACACAACGTACAGCAAACTTCTAGAAAATAAGCACAAACGAAAGTATATGGAACTCGTATGTTGCATTGGATACTGGTGCACTCTCACCATCGGCAACATCACATCTGGGCATGAACATTGCAAACAGTTCTCCACAGGCATCAAGATATTCATGTTGCTATTGCAGCAAGACCTTTAGTAAAAGTTACAGTGCCNTGCAAACAGTTCTCCACAGGCATCAAGATATTCATGTTGCTATTGCAGCAAGACCTTTAGTAAAAGTTGCAGTGCCATCAACATGAGAAAAATTGAAAATATTTGAAGAAGATGAGAGGTGCTCTTATAATTCGCTGCTGTTATAAGTGTGGTCGTAAGTTCACATGTTATCAAGTAACAAATGCTCCAGACCAAGTGCGACGATGCGAAATACATTTCCGGCAGGAGTCGTATGACGACCATGCAAAAATGTGTACATATAAAGCTCCTACACCTGTATGTGTTGCAAGCTTGCCAAATGAGNGTCGTATGACGACCATGCAAAAATGTGTACATATAAAGCTCCTACACCTGTATGTGTTGCAAGCTTGCCAAATGAGGATGGATTCATACTGAAAGAATCTGCTTTCCGCGGTCTAATGAAGATGTATGTTGCATCTAATTCGTCAGGCATGGCGCAAGATATTTTTACGTACACTGAAGAGCCAAACAAACTGGTATAGGCGTGCGTATGCAAATAACAGAGGTATGGAACCAATCAGAGTAACGCGATGCGGTCGGCAGCTAGATCGGTTACTGCTGCTACAATGGCAGGTTATCAAGATCTAAGGGAGTTTGAACGTGGTGTTATAGTCGGCGCACGAGAGATGGGACATAGCATCTTCGAGGTAGAGATAACATTTCGATGCTCGCGTACTACCATTTCACGAGTGTACCGTGAATATCGGGAATCCGGTAAAACATCACATCTTCAACATCGCTGTGGCTGGGAAAAGGTCGTGAAAGAACGGAACAAACGACGACTGACGAGAATCATTAAACGTGACAAACCTTTTCTCAAATTGGCGCAGATTGGATTTGTGGACTGCCCTACAGGATTCATGGTGTGAATGGCCTCCTGCATACCTTCAGATATTAGTCGAGTCCATGCCACGTCGTATTGCGGCACTTCTGCGTGCTCGGGGGGCCCCACACGATATTAGGCAGGTGTACCAGTTTTTTTGGCTCTTCAGTTTATATTATACCTACAAAGAAGAGTATTGTAGATCAACTTACATATGAGATATATATATGGTTGGAATGTAAATATTCTAAACCAGAACCACGTGAAAATGAATATAGTGAGAGAGCCTTCAAGACCTCGTTATGCCTCTGTATAATACATACGAAATCGAAGACAGTGTTGAAGATAGTATACAGAAGATTTGCCAAGAGGGAAAAGGATAGATTGGAAAGGGTTCCGGTTGGACATTATACACAGTAGATCAGCTACAGTTGAGAAAAAAATTCACTTAGGCAACTTAAAAAATAGGTGCACACTTATTTCCCTATACCCAACTACAGAGAGAATTACAACATAGCTTCGTATTCGATCAGCACAATAGAGGTATACATTATTGCAACTGCATAAATTCACACAGTTATTAAACTGTCACGTGCGGTACCGGTACTGGGTGGAGGTAGCAGTGAGGAGTCGGAAGTGAGGAATCATAAGTGAAGAGTCATAAGTGAGGAGTCAGCTGTGAGGAGTCAGTGGTGACGAGTCAGCGGTGAAGAGTCAGCGGAGTGTTCAACAATTACGTGGAAAACAACGCAGTTACTGCGGCAAGGCCTTCAGTAAGAGTTGCAATGCACGTCGGCATGAACAGAGCGAATGTTCATAGAAACCGGCCTCCAAAATACTAACATGTTATATGTATGGTGCAGCAATTGGTAGATGTGATAACCTAAAGAGACACACTGGTACATGTAAAGGTAATGCGACTTTGCTTGGCACGAGGCAGCATGCATTGAACTTACTGTCGCAAGGCAATGCTATGGCTGGCCCTCCTGCTGATTAGTCGTGTAAACTAACAGTGACTTGAGCCAACATAACATNAGTCGTGTAAACTAACAGTGACTTGAGCCAACATAACATTACTGGCCCTGCATCGTGTTCCAAAAAAGTGTGTGAAGAATAAAATACGAGTGTTGCAGACATTTACTATGAAGAGTGCGAGCNCCTGCATCGTGTTCCAAAAAAGTGTGTGAAGAATAAAATACGAGTGTTGCAGACATTTACTATGAAGAGTGCGAGCCATACAGATAATCAGAAGTGGTGAACAACAAATATGCACTTCTAACATGTAAGGTGAAAAACTAAGAAGTTCCAACTATCCAGGACATCGAGGACGAATATGTGACCCCCAAGTCTGCTGGTGATGATGTGAAATATGTATATTCTACTGATGATGAAGTGCCGACATCTGCAAAGCAAAAGTGTAAACATGATGCTGAAGATAAGGGCTACTTGAAGTTGGGACTGAAGAAACGCAGATTCGAACCTNAAAGCAAAAGTGTAAACATGATGCTGAAGATAAGGGCTACTTGAAGTTGGGACTGAAGAAACGCAGATTCGAACCTAGTACTCTGGCCCAGAGGTATCTAACTAACAACATACTCATCACAAAAGAACATAGATGCAGATATGTATCGTGAACCTTCTGTGAATACCCCAATGGCTTGGTTGATAGACTACGGTTGTTGGTTCCATTGCACAGAGGTGGATATCTTTCTGTCAGCGAAGAGATAAATTCGATTATTGATTAACTCAGCGCTAAAGGCTTTATTGAATTNGAGGTGGATATCTTTCTGTCAGCGAAGAGATAAATTCGATTATTGATTAACTCAGCGCTAAAGGCTTTATTGAATTGCATATGTATACGTGCGATTTAGTTAAAAGTATGAGTAATAACAAAAAATGAAAAAATAAATTATTCCTATCGACTAAGACATGTACCTGCTGCTATGTGTTTATAAAAGTCCAGAAACCTGCAAGTGGACGTCTTGCTACAATAATTCCACTCACTTCCCGATGAACAACAAACATTGTCTTTGCACTTCTTGCTATGTCTATTCAGACTATCACTGCGGGCGAACATGCAATGACTGCTTTCATGTTGTCGTGATGTAAGGAGCGAATCTTCAGTCCCATGTTGTTGACAATGCAGTCAGTGTTACAGATAGTAATTCTTCTGCGAATGATTCCATCTTTATATAGTAACAGCGTATGTGATCGCGGTAGATGAATGTAGACGTAACGATGTGCTTTCCGCCACGCTCGGCGGCATTGTGGGAACCATTTTTTACATGATGCATGCTTTTATACGATTATCACTACATGATGGTTCGTGTTGTCCATCTCGGGTCGTCACAGTGTGACCTGCTTGTTAGCTACTTATAAATCTCTGGCAGGCAGCAAGTATTTTATATGAACATACATTGAGTACGGTCATGTACGAAAATATTTTGTTGGAGATATATTTTATTGCGATTTTTGCATAATGAGCTCGATACTTAAATATGTATATGTATATAACACAGATGGAAGTATTTCTATTGCGTGTCGTGTTGTACTTTTACCTGTGAAATGATTGGACTCTATGGAGTTCCTGCGATACTTCATTTTCAAGGATGATGCACTGTCTCCAGCGCCTACAGAGTACATAAGTGCTTTTCCTGTAAGCAGCGTGTAGCAGTGTCGTCTCTCTTGCACGACTAATGATTAAATGTATGTTGTTTCGTAAGAGCTTAGAGTTCTAGCACTATAAAGGCTATATTCAAATAATTATATGAAAAAAAAAATACATGTATAGTATTTAAACTGGAAAAAAATTGATATCTTGTACTGTATAACTGAATTCCTCTCGGAAAGGGAGTGCATATGTGTGACCCGGCCGATCTACCACCCTGAAACCTTACGCGTCTCTCTCGGCTAGTGTTATGTGCCCTTCCTTCGATTTGCCGAGACCTGCACGGTGCTCGAGCCGCCGGCTGACCATCTGGGCTGCCTTACATGATCTAAAGATGTTACTTGATCGCACAACGTCGGTCGGATCAGAGGCGTTCTGCTGCTAGTGTTGTGAATGTTGGCCGTACTCTGAAAGTGATGATTTCGTTTCTGACTGTTCGTAAGGATGTCGTTTGCTATTGTTTTGTACTGATCAGGACGGCCTGGTCTTGACTAGCATCGTGTAACATGTCGTACAGCACCATATGCTCATGTAATATGTGACTGCGCTGGTTGGTAAGTTCTTATTACTATTTTTCCTTCATGTATTATTTTTATTTCTGTTAAAATCGCTGCATAGTAGTGACGCCTCTCCTGTGCGAATAAGGGTGTAAATGTATGTTGTATTGTGTCAAGCAAAGGAACACAGTCACTACAAGTCACGTAATTAGTACAAGTCACGTAATTAGTATCGTACTTGACGCATTTACTCATATTTGCGGTTGGCCCTTGTGATCAATCGTTTTTTATCTACTTGAAGTGATACCAAAACTAATATCACTATTATTAACTGTAGTTCCGTCAGGTTATTTATTATGTATATTGTGACTCGTTATGACGTCATGGTCTTGATGATCTTGCCAGTCCTTAACTGTTACATGACTGATTTTTTATGTACATGATGGTTTCATATCTTTTACACTCGGTTTCCCCGACCCTCGCATTAGACTGACGGTGTTTATTTATATTCACACATGCGTGTTTTAATGTTACCCGCGACTACGTATGTCTTGTTATCGGTGCAATTGAATATTCATTTATTTTTCATTACATGGCTGGTTGTAAAGGTATACCCATGCTAGCGATGACTCGGAACACCGGCTCTTGTGTCGGACCGATGGTTTATGTTACCATATATGTATTTTACCATTGCCCACGAAAATGTACATCATGCACGTGGCACATTTGAATATATCTAACTTTTTGCATATAGTTGTTTGTTGTATGTTTCCCATGCTGACTTTAATTTATGTATATCTTTTCACGTTTATATATACAGCCTGGATGTCGGTGGGCGAAGGGAGACTAGCTGCCGCTGAGGAGGATCCGAGTTGGTAGACACCTACGGTAGCAGACGACAAGGACGGCGGGAGGTGATTGACGAATGCGTGCAGGCCGATGCATATGTGTGTGATGCTTCAGACCCTACACTCCTACGTGAAACTGTAACTTAGCGATGTGCCTGTATGTATACCTTTATTTTCTTTACATGCATGGGCGGTTGTTACATGTTCCCGAGCGTCAAAGGTTTTTAAATGCCGAACAACTATGCTTGTAACAGGGAATAAGGCCTACTTGCCCTTATCTCCTTGATTGCTGTCAGAAGTGATGAATGTAATATGAATTTGTTGGTCGGATCTGCAGGGGGTGGGAAACGTCGGGCAAATATGCTTATAAGAGGGCTGAAGATGTAATTGTCCCCACCACCCTGTTCGTCATTGGAGGTGAGGCCTATGATAAGAATTTGATGACTATATCTTCTGTGGGTGGCAAATGGCATCCAACAATGCTTACGCGAATGCCTAAGGTGTACTTGACCTTACGGCCCTTTTCGTCTTCGGAAGTGATGCATATCTTATGAATATGGTGGCTATATCCCCTGTGGGTGGAAAATTGTAGCCAACTATGCTTAAACGAGGTCTCAACACTACAATATATTTCGTTTCTGACGGCGATGTCTATGTTATGAAATTGACGACTATAGCTATAGTGTTTGGGAAATGGCGGTCGGCTATTCTCATAAGATGCCTTAAAGTTTACTTGACCGTACGTGCCTGTTCTTAATGGGAGGAGATTATTATGATATACATTTGATGTCTATAGCTTAGGTGGGTGGGAAATAGTGGGCAACTATTCTTATAAGTTGCCTTATGGCATACTTGACCCTGCGGCCCTGTTCATCGTTGGGAGCGATGACTATGTTATGAATTTTGTGACTATATCAACAATAGTTCAGAAATTACAAATAAATATGCTTATAATTGGTTTTAGGGCCTACTTAATCGTACGGTCCTGTTCGTCGTGTGGGATGAAACCTATGTTATGAATTTGGTGTCCGTATCTTAAACAGTTTGGAAATTACTTACAACTATGCTAATACGTGTCCTTAGGGCATAATTGCCCTGCGGCCTTTTTTTGTGGGGGGTGAGTTCTATGTTATGAATTTTGGTGGTTGTATATTAAACGGTTCGTAAATTATAGCAACTATGCATATAGGTGGGTTGGGACGTACTTGACGCGTGCGAGCCGTGAGACTTTATGCTAGCGTGCGTGGGCAGGCCTCGCTCTGTGTCGCGCAGGTGGAATGACAGTGAATGAGACTCGTCCCTTCCAGGACGCCAGGAGAAAGGATACCAGAAGGAATATGAGTAAACCAAGGTGGAATGATATATCATGAGACTTGTCCCCTCCAGGATGCCAGGTGAAAGGAGATCAGAAGGAATATGAGAAAACCGAGTTGGAATGACAGTGCATGATAAGAGAAGTTTCATGATGGGTCAATGAACACGAACATTCTTAAGGCAAGATGGATGTTGCTAGCATGGAATGATAGAGCATGAATTTCAGGTAACCCCTCCACTTTCACTCCTCACTCCTCATTTCCCAAAAAGGATTCGCTTAGCCATACTGTGGAGGTATCGGCGGAAATTGGGCAAAAGTCAGTCGCCTTGTTCAAAGCACATTTTTGTGAATAATTTTGCCGGTTTGGATGGAAATTTGGGTGATTTTGGCGGTTTTGAAGGAAAAAAGGGAAACGCCGAGAGAAAAAAGGGAAAAACTGTCAGTGTGACGTCATCCAAGATGGACTCCGGCTCGTCTCTCGTCCCCAGTCTCCAGTCCCTGTCACAGAACATACTATTTCTAACTACGTATACATTAAATGAAAATTGAAAGTACAAGAAAACCGTCGTGGTAAAATATATTTAACTTTCATTTCTTCTATCATTAAAATATAAACAAAACAAATGCTTCTACGAAAGAAATAAAAAATATGTGCAGGATGGTGAGGAAGGCGGCTGTTCGATTGCGCAGATTTTTGACGTGACAACGTCTTAAATTAGGTTGCGGCTGGGAGTCACTTATGAAAAAGTGTAACGCTCGGTAACGTTACGATGAGTCACCGAGCGAGAGAGAGGCCCGCCGAATGCCTTGCGTCTCTCTCCCACTCAACTATGATCGGTCTGCCGCGCGCGCAGCACTACGTTGTCACGTAAAATCTTCGCCCGTAAAACCGACTTTACAGGCAACCATTTTTTTTCTCCTGTTCTCGCCACGTGAAGTTTGTCGCCATTGTCGTTCTCACAAAGTTGTGAGGTAAAATAAGCGACACAAGTTACATGCTTGTGTTTCCTCTCTTCCCGAAGGAGTATATGTTCGTTGCATGATTCCTTTCAAGGCGCGAACAGAGGAGAAAACCGAATATTCGGAATCCGAATGATTCATTCAATTTCACACCAGAATATTCGAATAAAATCCGATTTCAAGAATAATTCGATTTTGCCCATCACTGGGAGCGACGAGATACAGCTGGCGGAACAAAAAAGTTACGTTGCTTGCCATCTGCCGAGTGATATTTGACAACACAAATAAACACAGTTTTGGTTAGTAGTTTTCGCAACTGTATTGTAACGTAAAACATACCTTAGACGACGAAAATACTAGATACCTCCTTCCAAGCTTTNGTAGTTTTCGCAACTGTATTGTAACGTAAAACATACCTTAGACGACGAAAATACTAGATACCTCCTTCCAAGCTTTATAGTATTGCGTCTAATTACAGTATTACCTACCAGGAATATCGTACAAATACTGCGTATTCTCTACCTCTTGAATCAGAGGTTCTTCAAGACTCGTCTTAGAGTAAACACTACTACACCTGTTTTTAAAACAATTTTCACAAATGCAGGATGCGCAGCAAATATATATAAACATACTTTACTATCTGGCTTCTCGTTTCTTTCCCTTTGTTTACAGATATGACAATATTAATTTCCTTCTTTTCCACATTCTTGCTCATAATTGGACGTTTTCTCTAATATCATCAGCGATGTCCGCGGCAATACTAAAAAATAAATAAAAACCGCACTCTTGCCAACATAAGCATAACAGAACCACCAAACCTCTTAACACTCTGGTACCTAGCCAAAGAGATAAAAGTGGTAATACAACACAGTTCGTATCTTACCAAGGTGTTAAACTAACAGGTTGTTAGTTAAAAATAGAATAGACATCATGTTCATACAACGGGCCCTAAGTGTATTTCCTATAAATGTAATAATCACGATAGTGGGGAGGTATATGAAGACCAGGGAAATTGTGGCGTAAAACACGCAGAAGTGTGTAAACTACATCTAATTTGGGATCCTTTACCACGTTACTAATCACACTTAACACGAATTTCCTAGGGGCATCGCGATTTTCGCAGTACATGCTAACAAATGAGATAGAGGGGAGGGCTATGAAGATCAGGGAAACTGTGGGGTAAAATAAGTAAAAGAATTTAAATTATGTGTCATTCGGGTTTCTTAACCATGTTAAATGCAAGAAGGCCTAACCTAACTCAACCTAACTTCACGATATGTGATTACAGAGGGAGAGTGTGCCGACACGAGAATGTGTGTTAGGAAAGTATAATAAGTAAGCTCGCGTCGGTTCATCCACCCCCTATGATTCACCTATAGTGAAGAAAGGTTTCATCTAGTTAGGTTTTCTGAATTTTACATGGCTAGCTGCAGCAGTACATACACCCTTCAACTCCTAGTCACACACAGTATANAGTTAGGTTTTCTGAATTTTACATGGCTAGCTGCAGCAGTACATACACCCTTCAACTCCTAGTCACACACAGTATAATTACCTACACTTACTTTCCAATCAAAATATTCAGTACAAATTATGGTACTCGCCCATGAAAGTGGCGAATATAGCTCCTTCGTGATATATTACTGATAACAGACATATAGAACACATTAACATCTATTCAATTTTTTCTAAACTCCATAAACTCTCGTATTTCGGCACAAAAATTATGTTTTATTAATTTACATGGAAACAATTGCAAATAAACAATCGTAGATATTTCCGCACAACAATTCGATTTTACACGTCACATGTAAATAATCGTAAAGAAAGATGCGCAAATCACCAGCTTTCACATCAACAACGATACATGGTTAAATTCACACAGTACAGGGCAAGTCCTGTTCTGCACACTACCAGAATACAACTGTGACATAAATGAGATAAGAATTTAACGAGATGACCAAAATCGTTGCACATTTGTTTCTTGGCTATGTGTATTGTTGTCGAACAAATGTATCATGACGATGCACATCATCTAAAAGATGTAAACAACTCTTGGAAATGTTTGTTGTGTGATATACTGTATATATACTACTCATATATTATGTAGTACAATCATCTGTTGAATGTCAAGAAGGTCAGCCTTGAAACATTCAACAGAAATAAATTATATTCCAGCAATGCTTGTTTACCGTGGCTTATAGCTGCATAACCATAGCGCGCTAGTAAACACGCCCTGTGACTGTTAATGTTTGTGTTCAGTGTTTTGACAGTTTAACCAATCTCATAACAAATGATATGGTGAGGTAAGGAAGGCTGAAGAATATGAGAATGCCAGTAATTTTAATACATTAATCAAATATTTATTCTACTTTGTATACTTATTGCATATTAACTCTAGATATCTTTATATGAAATATAATTCACAGCCTCTGGGGCTGCAGTGGTGTGCCAGTTAGGATACTTGCTTCCCATAGCACACCAGGTTCAATTCTCTGTGCGGTCAACACTGGATTTTAGTATGAAGCAAGAGGCATTACCATTGCCTGAATTTTCAAACTTGTCATGTGACAGTGAAGCATTTTACAAATTGTGTATGAAAACTTTCAGTATAGTCAGAGGATTTGAAAAATTAATGCAACATACAAAAAGGCTCGAGACACAGAGAGTATTCACAAATTATTTTTATTCCTGGTCGGCTTCAGCTAAGTTTGTCAGAAGGATATCCTTCATAAGGAGAACCTAGTACAACCGCAGGATCTACCATTAAACTCTACAAGGCTAGAGACTAAACAATGGTTGCATAATTAATTTTGGTTTTGAAAAGTGTTTCCTCGGACTATTTTTTCAGTTCATGCACAGATATAAGTGATAACGTTCTCGACAATGTTTCCAGAACCAAAGATGAATGATTTTTCATTGAGTAGATCAAAATCATTTTCAATGCTGATTGTTTAGCACCATTCTTTAGACAACAACAGCTCAGAAATGGAATATTCGCCTTTCATATTATGCTATGATGTAACTGTAAACGCATGAGGGCGAAAAGAGCTTCAAACAATTGTAAGGTTTTGGTCGCGAAAAGGAGAACAAAGTATTTAGCAGACACCTGTAAACTTTTTCCATCGGTGGTTCCACTGCAAACGACATTTGTGTCAAGTTGAATAATGCAATGGAACATGCTTGCCTGTCCAGAAAAAATTTTATCACGCTTGGTTTTGACGGACCAAACGTTAAAAGGAAATTTTTTCAGCTAATGAAAATTGATTTGTCCCAAGAAAGGAAGAAATCTTTATTAGATATTGGAATGTGCAATATTCATATTTTGCACAATGTATATCAGTGAGCCCTTGATAAATTGGGAGACACTGCCTCAGAACTGATTGTTTCAGTGTACCATTTCTTTAAATATTGGCCTTTCCTGATGGGAGGATTATATGGCAGTCCAAAATAAACAGAATGTACTATGTCATAGGTTCATTAAACATATGTACCATCTCGTTGGCTGACAAAGGAAGAAGCAGGAATGAGGGTTATAGAGCAGTGGAATGCCTTAAATGAATACTTCTTGATGTTTATTCCTCTGAAACAAAGTTCACTTATGAACAAACGTAGTTATTAAAAAATAGCAAAACTTCTAAAAAAAAAACGTCCATAAGTGCTGAAATACTATTTGCAATGTCACGTGCAAAGCTTTTCACTAGATTTGCTCTGACATTTCACAGAGAAGAACCGTTTGTTCACCTTCTGCAAGAAAAGATTGAACTGCATGTAAAATTTTTACTTGGGAAAAATTGCAAATAAGTGATATTTCAGAAAACGTTTTGGATGAAAATATTCTTTCGCTTCCAAGTAACATTTTCCTACCATAAGATATACGTACAGAAATCCAAAATTTAGGCCAGAAAGAGAAACTAATATTTCTGAGAGATTCATGCTCACTTCTTAAAAGGATTAAAACACATAGAAAAATCTTAATTCATTAAGCATCTTTTAAAAAGTTTCCAGTTTCTGCAACCACAAAAAGTAAAGTTAGAACGAAGTTGCCTTGATGTTGTGGAAGTAAGTAAGCATTTGCCTTTGAACATAGACACAGGACGTTTGTATGATGAGTGGCATCTGCTTCAAATTGAAAGAGATGTGCCCGAGAACATTGGGTAAATGGGGATCGAAAGTTTTTGGCATCACACTTAAGGACTCTTTCGGCCATATCAAGTACCCCGCTGTATGCACAGTTGTTAAAGTTGCACTGTCAGTTTATCATGGTAACACTGATGTTCTTGTTCTGTACTAGTTCTCACAGATGACAGAACATCGCTGTCTCAACTGACATTAAAAGCTGTTCCTACAATGAAATCAGTTTTGAAGTTATTCGGAAACAAACCTTATCTTGTGCCCATCACAAAGGACCTTCTGGATTCAGCACATTCTGCTCATCTGAAGTACCGTCAGTATCGTGAGAGTGAAAAAAGGAAGAAAGAACTGGAAGCACAAAAACTCAAGGGAGATGAAGAAAGAAAAGCAGCAGAGAAGGAACACATGGCTACAGTAGAAACGAAAGAGAAAGAGATATTGGAAGGAGAAAATTCTCTTGAAATTTTGAGGAAAGAGGAAACTATGAAAAGGAAAACTGCAACAACGTTAGTAACTTTCACTGCTCATTGGCATTTAAAGTTTATGAATCAAGCACAGTATACTTGTTTGATAATGACATGCCAATGAAACAGTATATATATATATATATTTTTACCTTTTTATTTTGGGAGTAAGTGTATGCTTTGTAAAGTGTTTTTTTCATTTGTAGATTGTTACAAGAGGAAAATTAATGGTTAAGGAAGGCTCAAAATAAAGGAGATCTTGCAAGCCTGAGAAAAGAAGTTTGGCTTGCCCAAGCCATGATTGAAGGTGTCGCTTAAGTCGAGAAAGAAGCATCTCTGCGCAAAAGAAATGCATGTGATTTACAAAATAAATTGCAGAAAAAAAAAACAAAATGTGTTATAATGACATATTTCTTTCAGAGAAAGCAGGACGAGGAAAAGTGACTGTTTTCAAACTATAAGCATTTAATCTTTTTGTGAATTGAATTTATTGTGACCATATGATTTTTTAAAATAAAACGATTGTGCCAAATTTAAAATTTAAAGTAATTAACATTTTCTTAAGTTATGTAAACAGCTGCTTATGAACAGTGCACAGATCTGAGTTTTGTGTGTATTAATGAAAATAAACACTGTGAAATGTGCAATATTCAGTTAAGCTTAGAAATTCAGTGCTTTTTTTAAACCCAAATATTTTATTGTGACTATTTTATGTCTCATAATTTGGCATATTGTTAAATATGTGTAAGTTATTTTGAAACTTGTATGTCTATTGCTCTCAATTTACTGATAGTGTTCTGAGTTTTTTAATTTAAATTAGAATTGCTTTACTTCTCATTGTTATTGTTGCAATGTGTATAATCATGTGGCACATTATTAAGTATTTGTAAGATATTTTCATTCCTGCATACTTATTACTGACGGTTGTGTTTGATTGCCTGAAAATGGCTTTCTTTTAAATAAGAATTGCTTCACATCGCGTTTTTTATTGTTCAACTAACTGTGCCTGCGGCTCCGCTCGTGTGGACTATAGAATTATTGTTTAGTTTTTTTTTTTTATAAAGTTGAATTTTACTTAGTGTTAATCTTATATACTCTATACATTTTATAAAACTCAACGTCTCGGTGAATTAAATAGTAAAAGCACTTATCAGTATTTCACTTTTATAGATGTCTATATGCTACCTCGGAGTTTTTATTAGGTATTTTTATTCTGCACAATTCTTTACCACATGATATTGTTCTATCTTTAACGGTTTAGACAGCGCATTGCAAGAGAGCGCGCTGGCGGCAAACTTTTTTCCGACTTGATTCACTACTATCGTTTGTAAATTTTTTGAGATATTTTCTCGCAATAAAAAGTAGCCAATATCACCTTTCATGCCTCCAACTGTTTCTGTTCAAGAAATTACGTCGATCTGTTGCTTGGTTGCGACTTTGGACTGTTCCGTTTGTGTACATTTTCATTTTCCAATAAGAATTTCCCCGAGGAAATGAGATATTTTCTTGGTATAAAAAGTAGCCTATTATGTCACTTCCCGGCCCTCCAACTGTCTCCGTGCAAAATATCACGTCCATCAGTTGCTCCGTTGCGTCGTGAAATGACAAACAAACAAACACACTTTCGCATTTATAATATTAGTTAGTATTGTGTTTTGTCATATGAGATAATATAAGTTATTTTTAAGATATTTTCATACTTTTTTACACATTTTTGTCAACTGTTTATAATTGTTTGATATTGTCTTCATTTTAAATCAGAATTGTTTTTAATTGTTATGTTGTTTTCATTTCTTTAGTTTATTTGCATTGTCAAAATATCCCAAAAAACATTAATTAATTAAATTTAACATGTGGAAAATAACGTTGGTGAAGAAGGGTATGGTGTAACCAAAAATATTGTGTAACATAAAATAATGTGTAACCAAAAATATTGTGTAACATAAAATAATGTGTAACCAAAAATATTGTGTAACATAAAATTTTATTTTGTCTACATCTTGGAATGACATATTTAATGGCGATCAGTTTTTGTGGCTTTGTTTTTTTGCGAAAATGATAAGATCATAATAATAAATTAATAAATATATTTATAGGAAAACCATTTTTATTAATTCACAAGATATTCTTGCTTACAAGGGAGAAGGGTGGTCATTCTTTAAAATTATGAGAAATATTTATTTGTAGGAAATATTTTTTATTGCATTTTACTTGGAATAAGTTTTTTTTTCGTAAGAAAGTCAGTGCTAAATGTTTGTAGAATTAAAAATTATGTAAACATTTCTTTATTTTTAAAATACTATGGTCTGAAAAGTGACTACGTTTGGACATTAGGCTTTGAAGTAAAAGTTAGAAGGGGATTCTGTATTTATGTTTTTACCACGTATTTCTGTAATTTAAAAACTTACTTTAGTCACTAAAACTATTTTTTTTTATTTCAGTGGTTCCTAAAATGCCATTGATTTAATGCCTGAGGTCCGTAAACACCCTAATTTTTACCTACCTGGTGGGTGGCAGCCATGTAATTGTTAATAATATTGTATTTAATCTTTTCCCCTTCCATATACACTTCTTGAATGATGTGTGATGTGAACAAGTTGGCTGAATTCATATATTGCATTTCATATTGTCACATTGTATTTGTACCCCAACACTAATTGTTTGTTAATTAAATTAGCATCTGGCTGCAACAGCGAAGGAGGAACCGCACATGCTGTCACATACTATTACACTACATTAACAATAAATAGATAAAAATAATAGTTTCTCTTAAAATTTTTTGCATATCCTTAAATAACGGAATGGAGACTAGAAGTATAGAAATGTTACAGTCCAAATTCGTAAGTTACATTTCTGAAATTCAGAACTCAATTACTGTTTGCCCAGTGGCACAACCTAACTTTGAATATGTCCATTGTAACCATCATGTTGCATTATTAATCTTAGGTGGTTTATACCTTAAGTAACTGAGTGCAAAGCTTGTCATTATCATCTTATTACGCATTGCATTGTAATGTTGTACCAAAAGCTTGTAATAAAAACAATGAGAGATTAATAAAATGTACTAGTGTAATTAATGTATCCTTAAAACCCGCGTGTGAAAATCACATTGCTAATTCGAGTATGCATAAACATATACGCCTTTTGACGTAACGCACAAGAAAATTTCACAGGCAGGAGTTTGGCTCTTTAATTGCCATGCTATTTGCAAATGCTATTTGAACAAGACTATCAACACTGAGTACTAAAATTGTAACATCACAAATCTCACATCTTGTCAAGCGCCATAAAAGTAGTTCCTGTGATGTAATATTTATTATACTAACAAAAGCCAGATTTTGTGTGTTTCTTTGGGCTTCTGACACAGATGATGCAATAGACTCAAATTATATTGCATCTGTAAACCTATGTAGCTGTATACTAGAATAAAATTGTAAGTTATAAAAATCACAGTTTTATAGGAGCACTTCTTACATCATAAAAATAAATAAATAAATAAATGATAGTTATAAGAAAACTTTTTTTATTAATTTACAAGACATTCTTGCTTACTAGGCAGAAGGGTGACCATTCTTTAAAATAAAAAGGAATATTTATTTGCAGAAATTTGTTTTCTTAGCATTTTACTTAGAATATGTTTTCTTGTAAGAAAGGCAGATATAAATGTTTATAGAATTAAAAATTAAGTAAACTCTTCTGTATTTTTAATACACTGTAGTTTGAAAAGTTACTACTTTTGGCGTAATTGTAAACAAAGTTTACTAAAACTTACTGTTCACTTTGTAATTCTTAAACACGTGGCGAGCTTCCAACAAACGAGGAGAGACTGTTCACTTTGGTCGTGTACAATAGATAACCTAAAGCATATGCTCTCCTGGGAACAATATTTGCTCTTTCGTTATTCATATTGACAGGGTTGAAAAGTGACTGGAAACCACCAGTTGCTTTTTTTTTAAAACTGGAATGGGATGCCAGGTGCGAAGTCAGTGATGTTACTGGTAATTATCCAGAATAGAGACTATTCCGAAAAAAAAAAAAAAAAAAAAAAAAAAAAAAAAAAAAAAAAAAAAAAAAAAAAAAAAACCTATTTTAAATTNAATTTACTAGGGGCATCACAATATTCGCAGTAAATACTATCAAATGTTATAGTTGGGAGGACTATGAATATCAGGGAAATTGTGAGGTAAAGCACATAATGTGTATGTCAATTGCATGTTATTTGGGTCCCTAACCACGATAAATCTAAATTAGTAATCACACAGAACACGAATTGACTAGGAACATCACGATGTTCACAGTACATACTACCAAGTGTGATAGTGGAGAGGACCAAGCAGATCAGGAAAATTGTGGGGTAAAATACGTAAAATGTATGTAAATTACATTACATTCGGGTTCCTTAACCATGTTAAATCGAAATGAATAATCAACCAGAAAAACGTATTTACTAGGGGCATCACGATTTTTGCAGTACATACTACCAAATGCGATGAAGATCAGGGAAATTGCGGGGTAGAATACTTAAAATGTATGTAAATTACATGTCATTCGGGTTCCTTAACAGCATTAAATGCAAGAAGACCAAAACCTAACTCAAACTTACTTCACGATATGCGGTTACAGCGGGAGAGTGTGCCGACACGAGATAGTGTGTTAGGAAAAGTTTAATAAGTAAGGTCGTATCGGTTCATCGACCCCCTGTGATTCACCTATTGTGAAGTTAGGTTTAATTTGGTTAAGTTTTCTCCATTTTACATGGCTGGCAGCAGCAGTATGTAGACCGTTCAATTCCCGCAGTCAAATGCAATAAGTACTACGCAGTACAATTAACTACACTTTCCATGCAAAAACTACAGTATAAATAATGCTACTCACCTATGAAAGTGGTGCATATAGACCCATGGAGATCCCTATAACACATTTATTAAACACATTAATGTATATTCAATTTGTCTAAACTCAGCAAACACTCGTATTACCACACAGTAAATATAAATTAACAATTCAAGTGGAAAAATTGCAAACAAACAATTGTACCTATTTCCGCACAATAATTCGATGTACCACATCACATGGAAATAATCGCTAAGAAAGGCTCATAATAGCACTCGTAAATTATAAGCTAAGCTTTCCCATTGACAAGGATACACAGTCAAATTCACATAGTACACTGCAAATCCTGTCCCACACACTACCAGAATACAACTGTGGAATGAAATAGGTAAAAATTTAACCGAAGACAAACATCGTTGCACATTTGTTTCTGGTCTCTGTGCATTGTTGTAGAACAAATTTACCATCACGTTAAGTGCATTATGGCACTACACATCATCTACAAGACGTAAACAATCGTTGGGAATGTTTGTATATGACATACTGTATATACAGAATGATTCCAGTACCTGTATAACCCCTTTTTCTAGGCAACAAAACACGACACCGGGAGATTGCGAAAAAAAATTGTGATAACTGTACTCTATATGAATCATCGATTGGTAGTAATTCAATTTCCCCAAACATACCGGTGGTAGGAGTATAGGGGGTAAGCTTTGAAATTGCGAATTGGAACAGGGTTCAAATATGTCATCGTTGAATAGATTGTCTAAAAGGAAACAACGTTTGCTAAGACAGTTGTTTTTGACGTGCATAGTTAGCGCTCAATACAATTAATAATGTAAGCATATGGTTTGAACGTGCGTAGTTTACGCACAATCAAAATGAACGAAAACTATTGTTATTCTTAGTACGATCAATGAAACATGTTTTTCTGGCATGCAGACCTAGTTTACGTACTATCTAAAGGACATCGGGTGTACTGTAAATACCGGTATGGTGTGCGAGAATTACTGTGAAATGGGAACTGGAAACACACATTCGCAAACATCACTCTTCATAAGTGTCTGAAATGTCAACCATCCTGTATCAGAAAAAAATCTGCTCTCCTTCTTACGTTTGCGGTTGCTCGGTGGACCTCAGCACAGCTGAGACATTCACATGCTGATCTGATTCTGTCTTTTATGTCTTCCCTTGTTGTTGTACTCTTTCCGTATACAATGTCTTTAATTCCCCACTCAAAAAGAAGTAATTTGGGGACAAGTCAGGAGAACGTGGAGGCCAAGCTACAGGATCCATTCGTCCAATCCACTATCTGGGGAATAACATGTCAGCAGCTAACCAAGCTATGCACGAAAAGTGACCCGGACAGCCATTCTGCTGATGCCACAGTGTTCATCTCAGAACGAGTGAGACATCCTTGATAAACTGATACAAAATATTCTCTAGGAAGTTTGCATATGCTGCACCATTAATTTGCCCTTCAAAAAAATATGGCCTATGACACGATGTTCGAGAAGGCCACACCAAGTATTAAGGCCCCACACATGCTGGTTATTCACTTGACGGAGCGAATGTGAGTGAACTGCATATCAGTAATGGTCATTATGTGTGTTAATGTTACCATTACTCTAAAATGTGGCCTCATCAGGTCCACAAAATACTGCAATGGAAAGCACAGTCCTTGCACAGGTACCAGTTGCAGAAATCGCTCTGCTTAGGAAAGCCTTGGTGCAGTTCTTGGTGCAGCTGTACATGGTACTGATGTAAACGATTATCAGCTAGGATTCTCCCCCCTATACTTTGAGACAATCCTAAGTCGCGGGATATCCTCTGTGTAGGATCATGAGTATTAACTACCATGGCAGCAAGTACATCAACAGCCCTCTCGTCTATCACAGGTTGTCTGATGCGACGACATTTGTTGCGTGTCGGTTGTACTAGCCCGGTTGTGGACACGCGACATGCAAGATGCTGGAAGACATTGTACGAGTGGTGGACGCGATGTGGGTATCTCTCTGCATACAAATGGGCAGCAGCTCTGCTGTTCCAACGACATTATCCTACAATCATCAGCATTTCAAATGCTTCTTCGTTTGTAAATGGCATTCCATTCGGAAAGTAACACCACAGACAGACAATGTGGGATGCTGAAACAACACACACGATTAATTGTTGCTATGTAAAACGAATGACTGTCTGACTGAACGACTTTTCGATTGTCAGTTAACTTGCGTGCAAAACCTGCAGTTCCTGTAAGTGGTATATGGCTTATCTGCTTGCTGCATATTGCTGCATTATTCTCCGCTTTTTTCGGAAACAATCTAATACCTACTGCACGAGTCCATACAGTAAGGCATGCAGGTCTCTGATATTATCAAAACGAGTCCCACAATCCAACCAGCAATACCATAATGGCGCACATTGAGTATCTGATGTGCATGGTTTATGCACAACCAATGATAATTGGATAAACCTAACTGTTATTATTAGACTGCTGAACACGAAACACCACTGGAACACAAGTGACCAAACTACGCTGCTCCGCGCAGTTACCAGCCACACCAATGCATGATCATAAATGTTCAAATCAAATAAATGCTGGCTGAGAGAATTACTGAATCCTTCTGCAGTCATTACAATAGTGCCATAACACTAGCACTGAGAAAGTATGGGATGTGGCATTTTTTGTGTAGACTTTAGCAAGAGCATACTGCCACCCTACATAAGAGTCAAAGACATTTTAAATACACTCGGAAAAGCACACATGTATTGTGATCAATAATCATTAATAGCTGTGAATTTTACTTGTTTTATAAATAATTTTCCAGTCATTTCAGAAACTTGTATTTATTTACAATATAGTGTTCAAAGCTTGTTCAGTGTCTTTTTGGTATTAGTGAATCATCACAAACCATTTCTGCGCAACTCCGCAACACGTCTGCTTGGTTTTTATGTTGCATGAAATGGCCAAGGTGGGTTTCCTGTATACACTTAAAAAAGAAGAATTGCTGGCCTTGTTTAGTGACCTCGGGTTAGAAGCTGACGAGTTCGCGACTGTGGCTGAGTTTCATCGGGCAGCAGTGGACTTGTGGCGTCAGCAGGGTGCAATGGCGCAGCCATCTCAGCGTTCGGTCTCCGCGAGTGCCACCAACCAAAGCACNCACTAGCACTGAGAAAGTATGGGATGTGGCATTTTTTGTGTAGACTTTAGCAATATAATAATCAAGAGCATACTGCCACCCTACATAAGAGTCAAAGACATATTAAATACACTCGGAAAAGCACACATGTATTGTGATCAATAATCATTAATAGCTGTGAATTTTACTTGTTTTATAAATAATTTTCCAGTCATTTCAGAAACTTGTATTTATTTACAATATAGTGTTCAAAGCTTGTTCAGTGTCTTTTTGGTATTAGTGAATCATCACAAACCATTTCTGCGCAACTCCGCAACACGTCTGCTTGGTTTTTATGTTGCATGAAATGGCCAAGGTGGGTTTCCTGTATACACTTAAAAAAGAAGAATTGCTGGCCTTGTTTAGTGACCTCGGGTTAGAAGCTGACGAGTTCGCGACTGTGGCTGAGTTTCATCGGGCAGCAGTGGACTTGTGGCGTCAGCAGGGTGCAATGGCGCAGCCATCTCAGCGTTCGGTCTCCGCGAGTGCCACCAACCAAAGCACAAAACCACTTTTACCACACCAGGTGGGCGGATATTTCAATTCTGTGCAATGCCTTTCGGGATTAAATGTGCGCCAACAACATTCAGGCTATGGTGGTCCGAGTACTCGATGGGTATATAGGTGACTTTGCCCTCGCTTACTTGGATGACAAAATGGTGTGGTCAGATGTGTGGGGGGGGGGGGCTCAAATATCTGTCACTAGTTTTAGAATGGTTGCCATAAAAACACTGACATGCGCAAACTGGAAGAGTTACATAGGAAAACTGTGTATACAATTTATCGGACATCTGGTGGACGAAAGTGGCAGCAGACCAACTCCCCAACAGCTTTCAATCAAAAGTGAGTATGCGGTGCCATGCATACATAAACAATTGTGCAAATTCTTTGGATTGGTAAACTAGCTGCAAGAATGTATCAGCCACTTTGCCATAGTCACAGCACCACTGATGGACATGCTTTCACCTAACTGGAAATACCAGTGTAATACAGGGCACAACACGTGTTTTGTTGAGATGAAAACCAGGTTCCGGCAATGCACCGCACTAGCCAGCCACGACCCGAGTAAAAACATTGTTATGGTGTGATCAGGCAAGCCACTCAGCTATGGCCTTAGCTGAATGGTTTGCCTGATCACACCATAACTACATGTACCTCCAAACAGACGCAAGTGAAAAAGGACTGGGAGCAGTTCTATTCAAGCTCGGGGAGAATCAGGAGTGACACATAATTAAGTTCGATTGTGTAAAATTTGGAGCCACAGAAAGCTGGTACAGTTTGAATGAACTTTGCAGTTCTTTGCAGTAGTGTGGGCCATCAAGAGGTGCCGAGCCTACTTCAAATACCAGCGCTTCACACTCCGAACAGACAATCACTGCTTAGTATGGCTTCACTCCATGAAGGAAGCAAGCAGAAAATTGTTATGGTGAGCATTGTTTCTCCAGTTGCATGAATTTGAAGTCCAACACGTTCCCGGAGCCGAAAACCAGTTATCTGAAGACCTGTCACACACACCTGGCGAAATAGTGGTGGTGGACGAATACGAGTGGGATGACCTACTGCCACCTACAGCAGCCACATGCCAACACCAGGCAATTTCACCAGGTTTCGCCCTAACCTTGCAAGCCGGGTAAGGCAGGAACCTACATCAACATCCCTGGATCCCCCTACACGTCAATTAGCTCTCTAAGACTGCGAACCACCCTGCGACACCAGTTACATCCTACGAAGACGACTTGCGACTGACATTGTATACCAGGCTTTACTGTGATGNAACCACCCTGCGACACCAGTTACATCCTACGAAGACGACTTGCGACTGACATTGTATACCAGGCTTTACTGTGATTGTTTTGAATTAAAATGACATATATCAAGCTTTGTGTGTGTCATTTTTAATAAGTGGTCATTTCTACATAAAGGAGAAATTTTATTTTGATGTTTTTATTGCCAATTTATTATTTTCCATTTTGATTGCAACATTTATTAAATAAATACTTTGTTAAAAACGGATATAACAGATGTTACGTGGCCATGTGTTAATTGAAAATTTATTGCAAAGCTAACTTGAAAGTGCCCAACAATAATTTGTAGGTATTTGCTATTACATCAAATAATGCAAGTTTTCTTAAGTTGCATTTATTTCGACAAAAAGCGGAACTAATATTTATTCTTTTTTGTTTTCATGTATAATCAAATTTTCAATGAAGCATTTCCAATTTGATTATTTCGTTTTTTTTTTAATGTTTCCCTGAAGTAGCCTTGTGACTTATATTAGATAATTAACGTCTAAGAATTAATACTTTTCTCTTAACTTTGATAAAATATAAACACAAGATCATGATTAATGAAAAGCAGTAAATTATTTTAAGTAATTCAAAAAAATAACAAATCGGGTACATATATCCCACCCCAAAAGTTTTTTTTTTTTTTAATTCCACAAGTCACTCCATATATTTATTAAAAGCTGTACATTTGCCAACGTAGCGGGCGTGTTGTGAAATCAACAATCTGCCTGTTGAATTATATTTTTTCCATTATTACAGTGTGTCTTATGTACACATTATGATTTTATAGTGAATTTTCAACTATAATGTATTCACGGTAACTTCAAGATTTTCTGAAGCCCTGCTAAAGATCTACTTTCCAGCCCATTTCGTATCCTTCTGCCAAAGGGGAAACAAACATTGCCATGTGGCAGTCACATGGCAATGTTTACATGCAATGTTTACATTCCACTGTGTGTGTGTACATGTGTTCGTACATGCACGTACCCATCATAAAAGTAATGTATATATTATTAATGGATATTCCACAAGCGTAAAGTTTTTAATCTTGAGGATTTCACACAAAAGAATATGTGATGCAAACGAAAAACATTTCATTATATAAACCCAAAATGTGAGTATTAAAAATGAGATGTTTCGTGTGCGTGTCTGTCTCTCTCTCTCTCTCTCTCTCTCTCTCTCTCTGTGTGTGTGTGTGTGTGTGTATATATAGGTTTGATTTTGACTGGGGGATTGGGTGGGGGAGAAAAACTTTCACTTTGATTACATATTATAGACACAATACTTTGCAATGAAATGTGTCAACATTCAAGGAGTCCATCCAACAACATTAACATGGCAACGCCAATCTCTCATAAGCCCCCGGATGGCCGTACTGTAGAGAATTTGTGCGATTCTTGTTTAACCTAATATTTCATTTATCGGTTTTTTTATACTAATATCAGCTCTTTATTATTTGATTTTTCATAACGTATGACTTTAATTTGTGCTAACCTTCTCGTACAGATTCCTTTTGCTTTTGAAATCTGTATAAGAGATTACTCATAGTGCGTTCTAACGTGTTTAATATTTTTCAAATTTATTTCAGGTTTGCTTAAAATTTTATTTACTGTATTTTACGTTGTATGTTGCGGTAGTTTTTGTGTGCAGTCATGAGTTCTAGCAAGGTGAATAAAAGAGAAGTCACCAACGCCAACAGGACATCATTAACCTCACCGAATCGTTGTATTCACTAATTAGGCGAGGGGAAATGAAACCCTGCAACGTCGCGGAAAGAGTGGCAGAAATGTTGAAACTCTCCAAATCTACAGTGCTAAGGTATGTTAAAATATCTGTAGTATTAACCATTGCGTTTGCAAGTTGTGTGTGTTAAGATCAATTACGTTGGCCCACGAAATGTGTTTACAAGAACATAAAGAAAATTTGTTAATAACTTGATAACGTCGTCGAACGTTGTCTACGTGTATTTTTAACGTTTTATTTTGGTAATTATTAAGTTTATAGGGTTTCCTGTAAAAATAAAAATAATTCATTGAAAATCTTATATTTCCACTCTGCTAATGATGCAGAACACGAATATACGAGGGGCATTAACGTCCGACTAATTTCGTAATATGTGCCCACCTAACCTAACAGAACCTAACCCCACGATGAGTGAATCACTATTTTACATTTTTTAACTAACCTAGGATTGTAGGGTTATATAGTAACCAATACCTGCCACCTATTAAACTAACCTAAACTAACACACGGCAGAGCATATCACATTGTCACACATCATTTGTAAACAAACCCTTGTATGTTTTTGGTATCAGTAACTGTAGTTGACCCAGTAACTGAATTATGGTCCTTTTTAAATTATGCAAATTAGGTTGGCTATGTAGCACTGAAAGTGAAAAATATGACACTGATAATTTACAATAACTAAAAGACAATGGCTGTAGAACAGTGGTGTTGGGGAAATGCATTAATACACAATTGTTTTCTTAAAAGATTATGACTGCGATTTCATCGATTACGATGTCCTCTCATGTTTAGTGAAGTGATACAGATATGTTTAATAGTAGGGGAAGTTCCAGTTATATCGACTGTAATCTATTTAGTGACGTATAACAATGGCAATTAATGCCGCAATGTAACTTATAAATACAAAACAAGCTCCTTCTTCAGAATCTTAAAATGCACCATCTCTCCATAACCTATATAAAATTAATTGACTATAACAAACTCACTATAGAGGCAATTTTCCTTACCATTGTCAGTTGTCTTTATAATAAATTTCCACTGTATATATTGGGTTGTTTATGAAGAATCCCTCGCAGGGGTACACAAATTCCAACACAAAGTAGTTTTTATTTTTAATTACACATTGTAATACCACCTTTTGGTTAGGTGATTCATACACTCACATTTGAGTCTATATAACCCTACAATCCTAGGTTAGTGTAAAACCCAACAATCCTAGGTTAGTTTAAAAATGTAAAATAGTGATTCACCCATCGTGGGGATAGGTTCTGTTAGGTTAGGTGGGCACATGTTACGAAATTAGTCGGACGTTAATGCCCGTCGTATATTCGTGTTCTGCATCATTAGTGGAGTGGAAATATACCATTTTCCGTGAAATTATTTTTTTTTTTTTTACAGAAAAGCCCCCTAAACTTAATAATTACCCAAATAAAACGTTAAAAAGACACGTAGACAACGTTCGACGATGTTATCAAGTTATTAACAAATTTTCTTTATGTTCTTGTAAACACATTTCGTAGGCCAACATAATTGACCTTAGCACACACAACTTGCAAACGCAATGGTTAATACTACATATATTTTAACATACCTTAGAACTGTGGATCTGAAGCGTTTCAACATTTCTGCCGCTCTTTCCGCGACGTTGCAGGGTTTCATTTCCCCTCGCCTAATTAGGGAATACAACGATTCGGTGAGGTTAATGATGTCCTGTTGGCGTTGGTGACTTATCTTTTATTCACCTTGCTAGAACTCATGACTGCACACAAAAACTACCGCAACATATAACGTAAAATACAATAAATAAAATTTTAAGCAAACCTGAAATAAATTTAAAAAATATTAAACACGTGAGAACGCACTACGAGTAATCTCTTATACAGGTATCAGAAACGAAAGAAATCGGCACAACGAGAAATAATAAAGAGAGGATATTAGTAAAAAAAAAATTAAACCAGTAAATGAATTATTATTGGTTAAACAAGATAATCGCACCATTTCTCTGGCACGTGTGTCGACCACATCTCGCCAACAACACACGGAACGAAGGTTTGTAAACAAATGGCCGCTCTACTTTCACCTTGAGCGTGATCTTGCGAGCATGCAAGAAACATTGAAATCAAAGTACGTTAGCATCACGTCATTAATAATTGGCATAATAAGATACAAGTTTTTTCGAAATCCATTTGTAAGTGATAAATTAACAATTACATTAAAACTTTAGAACTATTTCCTCTCTATGTGCTGGCAACCTAACGGCATAACTGTATCCGCGCTCGCCGCTGTTTGTAATGTTATATGCATGTGGCTAACGGCTAGGGTGATTTTTCAAAGGTTCTTTTCAAAAGTATCAAAGATACCGTGAATGGATTATATAAATAAACTTTATTTCTTAAAACCTCTTTAAATAATTTTTCTAAAATTACTTTACTTCCTTTTAAGGCTACACTATTCCAGATGGAAATAGTTAATTTTTGCCACCATGAGATAGCAGCACTAATACGACGCCAAATGCTTCATTACGTAGCTACATTAAAGAGAGAGTATAAATAGCGAATCATAAAATTTACTTTTCAAATGTATTCCAGGCACTATATATTATTGCAGAAATATAACATAACATAATGTTTCCTTTTTTGGGGCATTTTAAAACTTTTATTTCTGAGGAACGAGTATGTGGCTACAATTAACCTCAATACTTCTGTCATTTTCTTTCCACTTTCATTCAAAAAGATTCCTTGTTGGTCTGTCTTTATATAAAGACAGTCACGAAGCATTCTAAAGACCGCCATAGCGTAATATCAAGTTACGGAAAATCCTTTCGACTCGAAGTTAAGTGGTCTTTATATAACGAAAGTAACATGTTACAGAATAGCGGGTTAAAAACGAGCATCATATACCGCAAGATTCGGGTCGTTTAGAAGAGATTTTGTTAGTTTATAGCCCACTCCGAAGCGCACTGAGTATGAACATCTTGTGTTTCGTTTTTGTACTGCAAATGTCGTAGTTTGGTGACGTAGCAGGGGTGAAAATCGCCAGATATGAGTACGAACCTACGTTTTACGCGGTCAACATCGCAACTGCCGTGCACTTTTCACCGCGAGTACGAATGTCCGCTGAAAGCTGGAATTAAACACTGTGCATAAATTTACTTTAAGCTAATTTCCCAAGAAATAAACAAAATACACTCTAAAATGAAGTAAAGCACTTGCAATGATTTGAGGATATATATTTATATAGTTGCGGCAGTCTTTGTAGATTATTGTTGGGTATTTGCTGCGGCAGCACGAGTTTATTTCCCTAATAAACAGATGTCGCGCAAGTATTTTCTTTACTGGAAAACAGATGTTGCGCTAGGTGTGCTGTATGTTTATAAACCACAAATATAAATAGTTAACGGAATTGTCGCACACGTTATTCGTAATGCCTTTTTTCAATTAAATCTCTAATTTTAGGTAGTTGTTTATGTCTGCCTGGATAAAATTCCTAAATAAAATCTATATAACGAGATTTAGTGTATTCGTATGTTCTGTGACGGAATAAAATTTTGTAAAGCTTCGAAGTTTAACGAAATGTGCACCGAATTGTACTTCGTAATCACTACATTCGCTTTGAGTTTTGTTATGTCTCCGAAGCATAGCGATTTCGGTCGGAGAGTTCGTGTTCAACTCGCTGGTCTTCCGATTTGTTGGAAGGTTTTCCGATATTAAGGGCATTTAAAGATACATAGTTTTTATGGTAATCTTCCAATTTTTAGTTTGAATCCTTTTATTTATCTTTTAGTGACTAAAACCAACAATAATAGCATTCATCTGATTAAACACTTAATATTATGATTTTTAGTAATGACAGTAATGAACGAGTGCAGCACTAAAATTTTTGGTGCATTGTAATGTCACACGCATTGCATTTGTCTTTCCTAGTTCATAAGGAAATTCTTTAACTCACAGTAACGCTCACCAATACTGTGGGGCTTCTCAGTTGCTTCAGAGTTTCCCTAATTATCAAAATTAACGCACTCGGCTGCTCGTGGCAGTTGGCCCATTATTCCCATAGTTACCAGAGTAGTAGAGCGGAGCGAAGATTGTGCAGTTGCGTCGAAGTGTGATAACCTTCTTACAATACCGAGTGATTCTAAAATTATGGGACAAACATTGAGGGGTGGTAGAGCTCACTAAAACATATAATTATTGTATAGGAATATATGGGCGGAAGTGACGGGTTGAGACACAAGCACAAAAACAACACATGAAATGCAACATATTGTTTATTTACAATATCACCGCTAAATGACATTTTACAGCAATGTTTATAATAATTGCTCAAAATTGCTACCACCGACAGTAATGCAAGATTGGTAGCATCGGTGGTGTGATTGGCAAACAGATTTAAATACGCCGGGTATTTCACGAATGCGTGCAGCCGCACAGGATAGTCGAGCGACGAGGCCTTCAATGGAATCAACTGGAGTCTCGTAAATGAGGGCTTTCAAATGCCCCCATAGGAAAACATCGAGACTCGATAAATCTGGCGATCGTGGTGGCCATCGGACTGGTCCACCACGCCCTCAACACCTCAACGCATCACTCCCACCCATATATTCCTATACAATAATTGTTTGTTTTAGTGAGCTCTACCACCCCTCAATGTTTGTCCCATGATTTTAGAATCACTCTGTATACATAGATAACCCTGTATCATCATACTGTGAGTACTCATGAATAATTTGCTCTGAATTCGAGTGCTGTTAGTGGCAGTGATCCAGATACCTCGGCTAATGCTCCTAAAACAAAAATGAAAAATACAGTACGAAATACAATAATGAGTAGAAGAGTGATCATCTTCTTTGTGGGTGGTGAAGATGCGATGTTAGAGCAGTCCCTGTGAGTTTATTAGCGCCACCCACTTCTGCGATGTGGTGTACTCTTTTCTCGGCTTGGGTTCCCTCCTTTCTTCTCCCTGCTATCCTTCCCTACTTTTCCCCTTTCTCACTGTGTGTGTCATAAATTTTGATTGGCCATGGTTGTTTATTTAAGGCCTTGCATGCTTCGGCTCTGTCTGCTTTTTCCTACGCCTGCTAACTTAGGCCTCCTGGCTGCTACTTAATCTCTGTTCTGCACTGCATGGTACAGCCATATTTTTCCTCGTACAGCTGAGTTCAACACCACGACGATGATATTGAGTGGGCAGTTCTATTAGTCCCACTGAGAGAGATGAGGCACATAAATCGGTGAGTCGTGAAAAATGTTAAAGTTTGCGTAGAGTTTTTTTTACATGTTTTGTCATTTGTGTGGCATGGCTGTGCAGTACCTTGGGTGTGCGGTAAGGCCATTCAAATTCTAAATTTTGGATTCGGCCACCCTTCCAAATTCTGTTTTGGCTTAACTGAGGTGTCTCGTTGCTGTGTGTCCTTTTTTAATGTGTCGTATCGTCCATTCTCCGCCGCCCAAGTTCATTTAGTAGTTTTTGTTCTGACTGTTTCCACAACTGCATCGTTTTAGGGCGTAATTGTTTTAAATTGTATACCATATTGTTTGTGGTAAATATTTTTTATCGTGTAGAGTTTTGATAGGTTCAACAAGTCCGCCTCCCACCATAATTGTTTTAAAAATTTTCAATTGTATTGTATAGAAACTGAGGCTCTATGGACAAACCTTTGCTGCCCTCCTTTCTGTGTTTTTTTTTTGTATGATCAAAGGTGCGCTAAACAATACTCTAGATTCGAGAAAGAATGCACCTGTTTAAAACTGTTTTGGTAAAGTAAAGTTTTGGATAATTGTAATTTAACTTTATATTTTTTTTTAAAATATATTATAAGTGTTTTTATTTTGGTGCTCCAAACTAGATGCATGTTTCATTTGATTTATATCATTGTTTATTAAATGGTTATTTGTTGTGATAAGTACCCATTAATGGCTGTGAATTTTTCTTGTTTTTTCTTTATTGTCAGTCTTTAAAGAAAATTGTGTTTTGTTAAAAGAAATAGTGTTCATATCGTGTTCTGTGTCTTTTGGTTATTTGTGAATCATCACAAAGAAAAACTAAAAACATGTACTTTTTTGCATTTTGTTCAAATTGTGTTCAAAATCTGAGTCTTTTGTCGGGGTAAACAAATTTAAAAAATGTTATAAATTCCAGTACTCTCGCAAGTTCAGTTGAATTGGCAGACTTAAGGCTCCCGCCTACCTGGCACTTGTACTGTGTTGCAGTGTGTTTGAAATACACGTCTTTCAACAAAACTATGTGATGTGCATCCAATGTGCTGATCTACCCAAGTAACAAACGCTTCATACAAGGGCTGTTGAGTGCCTTCGAGACATAATGTACATTACAAACATCATTTCAGAGTACTCCAAAATATCTAAAAATGGCTTTTTCAAAGCATTGTATCTCAAAATATATGCATCATATCCATCCAAAATACACAGGGGCCCTACATTGAACCATTGAAGAGACCATCCATCAATAAAATAATAGGGTCACTGCTGAAAGTCCCATAGGTACACGCAGTGCAAAAAGACAACACTGCATGCCAGTTCAGAGCCGTGCACTTACCAGCGATGCACATGGCAGTGTCACCCTTATCACTCCCATGCTTCTCGGTTTAAAATGCTTAAAAAAGCTCTAGGTAGGCAGGGGCTTTAAGTATTAATGAAGAATTCATCAATTCAATGAACAATGAAATATAAGACAATGACAATGACTATGAATAGTCGAGTATGACTCATAAGAAGAATGGTATTTTTGTATTTTCCATGAAACATGTGTGTATGATCAACATAAACAGTATTGTTCCTACGAGATAGTGAATAATACATCTACTCCTGAATTTGCTTTGTTGTAAAAAGAGGCATGTATCATTTTTTTCTTTTTATCATTTGTTTGTAACATGCCTTTATACATTTTTCAATAGGTATTGGCAGCTGTTTCCATTGTGCATGTAGTGAGAGCTAATTTGGACATATATATTTATCCAAACCATTTTTTTGGTTCGGAAAATCTTCCAGTTTTACTATTTAACTTCCGACTTTTTTTTTAGTAATCTTCTAATTTTATTTTCTTACACCTGGTAACACTGAGTCCCATAGGAACCTTAAACCGACATAGCACGAGTTTAACCTAACCTCATTGGAATCTAGGTTTACTAAAAAAAGGGGGGGGGGGCAGTACAAGCTTGCTTCTTAGGTAAAATGCCTCCTGTCCCCGGCAATTAAGAGATGGAATGCAAATTCAGGGGTGCGCACTCAGCTGTTTTAGAATAAAAAATTATTTAAACTAGTGGTGCGCAGTTCATCCGGGGTGGCTGCCTCATGTCAAGTATCAATTTGTCTGTCTTCCTCCTCGAAAAACTGAACTTGAGAATGTTTTTTCAAATCTGACCAATCAGGAAGGGCATAATCCCAAATTATTTATACTGCCACTTAAAGCTGCCCCAATGATTAAACACATACAGTCATATGGCCTTTTTAAGTACACATACTCAATACAAAAATGGAAAGACATATACAGTAAATATGTGACAAAATATAAATACAGCTGAAAAACAATAAAATAAATAAAGTACTCTGTTTCGAAACAATAATTGTCTCTTGCCACGAAAAAATTACATGGAAATAAATTTGTGCCTATTAAACATAAAAATCACGTACATACAAATATTAGTTTTTAAAGCTCAAAAAGCGTGTGTTAACAGTAGGTCTACTCACTCGGCAATGTTTACTTGGTATAATACTATCTTCCCTTTCCAAACTATTACTACAGTTTTTCCTTAACACTTCATCGATTTGAAACCAAAATACTGCAACTATTGGTCCAGTACCGTAGATTCACATGCTGAAATAGTTTTCTTCTGGATAACTATAATTTCATTAATCTAACAAAACACACTGGACGCAATAAATGTAAACCAAACTACCAGAGACATACCTCTCTTGATCACTGTGCCATCTGCACTGACCACACTGGTATTCGGAGCTTTGTTCGGGTAATCGGTACCTTTTACAACTTTTACACCCAATCAGCAACTTCGCGTTCTTGTAACCGGAAGTAGTATTTTGGTGGCTATACCTGGATCGTTCTACAGGAATGTGTAGTTACAACTTTAGCACTCGGGTGCTACACCTTCTAGACAACCTCGAGGAGGTTTAGTAAAAGGTGTAGATGGTGTAAAATAAATGGAGTTAAATGGCAGAAATATGTAATAAATTTCAGATAAATTTAAAATGTATTTGGGATGTGGTTATTACTCCGTTCATGATTGACAGGGGAGCCACGGTGGCTGAGTGGTTAGCCTGCTCGCTTCCCACCAAGGCGAAACGAGTTCAATCCCCGGAAAGTTCACTCCGGATTTTCGCATGTGGGAATTGTGCTGGACGATGCCGTTGGTCGGTGGGTTTTCTTGGGGATTTCCTGTTTTCCAAGCTCTTTCATTCCAGCACTGGTCCATACACACTGCAATCACCCTCATCGGCGTCAAGACCTCGCTGTTAAGAACCGCCCAAATCTCTTCACTCGCTCATGATTGACAGAGTCGTGAGTGGTGAATATTCATTAAAAAAACTTAAACGAAGTAAATAGTTTCGTAGCATATACATGTATGTTTTGATTTTTTTTTAAATTCCGAAAAATAAGGAATATTAATATAATCAATTAAAATATTTATTATGATTTTACACATCCAGAGTTATTACATTTGAAATATATATAATTTTAGGGAATTAAACGAAAATAGTTTCGCAGTTTAGCTGTCCGCCATTCGGGTGGCAACTTTAACACTCTCTGAACTCGTTGACATATTAACATATACCCAGCTACATCCTATACACATTTGGATGCTGAAGTTGGAGGAGGTACTGACCATGCGAACTTAGCTCTGTTCGCTGTTTCATAATAACTTCAGTAAAATGAGACAGACATTGCGACCAACGTACACAGTATGTAAACAGCAAACGCCCCCATTTTCAAAGTACTGTGTCAGCTGTTGGTTGTTGCGGGATGTGTGTTTTGGCGATCTTTGCGATGGTTAAAGAAGGAAAAAGTACTCGGCATTAAAAATTATTATGTAGAAATTTAATGATAATTATGAAATTTAAGGTTTACATTATGCTTATACAAAAATTTTAAATTTTTCTGAGTTATAGTGCAAGGGCTTTAAAAACATTTAGAAATATTATGGTAGAGCATGTGAACATTACAATTACGTGGAATGGTCTCCACTTGCCCGGTTAAATGCCGTGTCACTGAGCTCTCTTCCATTATAATTTATTCTTATGCGAGAATTTCTTACTGGTGATATCGGTATATTATGTATGTTGTTAATTATTTTTTCATTTGCGTATTTTTCATTCAATGTAGTTCGCCATAGGTGCCTTTTTGGAGTATTTCAGTGAAGTGAATTATCAACAGGTGTCTGCCGCTTTGTAAAAGGGTTTGAAGTGTACTGTGGTCTGCCATTTACCTTGAACATAGCGAAGCTGAAGCGACAAAGTATTTACATTGTGAAGTTTAAATTTGTTGGTTTCAAGAAAAGCTCAAGTGTTTTATTAATTGAATAAGACAGCAAAAAATTATTTCTAATAAATGGCCTACAAAAGCGATTTTAGTGAATTAATCATAGAAGGCTCTCCACATGTTTAGGAATAACAAAGCGATCAGTAAGTTTATGTGTTTTGTAAGTAATGTTCTTTTTTTAATTGTTATAATAATATTTTCAATGTATTAGGCCTTTTAAAAACCTTGTTTCACCCTCATTTATTTTATTGAAACTAACGATTTTTGTGTGTGAAATTATATTTGCTGAAAATGTATACATTGCTGGCGCATACTGGTTTTAACATCAGGGGGAAAACGAGTGCTGTGGTTATAGGTTAGAGGTCTGGGACACAGGCCCGCCAGAATAATGATATTTTTCCTACGGAGCTAGCTCGGAGAGCACGAAAATAAAGGGCGTGTGGTCGTCGGACCTTCGATGTTGCCTCCCCTAAAGTTCCAGCATCAGAACAGGTTAAATTGGCACCTTTCTGTGTGGCCAAATCCTGCCAAAACCTAACTTTCCGAACAATTTCCTTTGCCAATTGACTACACATCAAATTGGCATCTTTCTGTGTTGCCGGATCCTGCCAAAACCTAACTTTGCAAACAATGTCCCACTCCAATTGACTGTACGCCAAATTAGTACCCTTCTGTGAGGCCAAATCCTGCAGAAACCTAACATTTCAACAATTTTTGACACCAACCGACAATGCATCAAATTGGTGTCAATTCAGTGTGGTGTAAAAACCACAAGTCTCCACTCCTTTGTACCTGTTGGTGTCATAAATATTTAAAGTTCAGAAGCTATCTTACTTGTGTTGCACCTACGCACAAGTTACCTACTATTTTAAATTCCCATGTGAACCCTTCGGAAAATTACCGCTCTGTGTATTTTCAGTGATTTCGATGTTTTTGTGTCTTCCAGTGTATTTTGATGCCATGTGTAAGTGTCTTGTGAAACACTTGTGTTGCATTTGTGACACTTGGTACACATAAAATTTTTTTCTACTGGCCAAATTATTGTCCTACAAATTTCCACACCCCCCTACGCCTTTCCTTGTGGAAAATCCACCGGGCAAGACCACGGCAACATGGTGGCATAAAGGACGTCAGTGTAAACCATCGCCATTGTCTTCAGCAGCATGGAAAAATTCGCAATCTTGGACCTGCAGCTACACACATCCACCCCAACGAGGTGGAGAAGTATCGATCACTGCGGCAGCTATGACGTGCAACACCCTCCTCCAACAACGAACGCAGTAGGAAGACATCAATGATGCAGAAACACCGCCCCTCCAGCCAGGCTTGATTATCGTTCTAGAGTCAACAGCACTTGCACCTGCGCGCACATTTTCAGCCACTCGGGCCGGTTTACCCCTCCCACCTGAATGCAGGGAAAACTGCTAAGCACCACATGATTCTTTGACCTCGGCCAACAGCTGACTACCATGTCGCATCAACCGAATGTTTATCAATAAAGTGAAAATGGGATTAGTTTTCAACTATGAGACTGTGCAGTGCAAACATCGTGGTGAACTTAATTGCACGGGACTTTCCACATTTGACAGACCATGTTGTTGCACACCTGCAACGAAACAAACTTTTTGCTGTACACCATCTTTCGTTTATGGCGCGCCTGCCTCCACACCGCTTTCTATTTCCAGGGCACCTGATGCCTCGCAGACCTCTATTTTATTGGTGCCTGTTTCACAACTGCCCTCTCTTGTCGTGCAGCCATCTGGCTATACTCCGCCGAAAAGTTGCACTTTGCCGACAACCTTTATGCAGCCTTCCGTCTACATGCTGCAGAGCCAGTGTGACGTGAGCACTCATGACAGCTGTGAGAGCATCGCAGCGCACTGTACCAATTTTCTGCTCATGTGGCTGTGTGGCAGAATGTCGACAAAGGAGCACGAAATGTTTGCCCCGACTGACAACAGCTTCCGTTGTGACTGGTACCTCGTTAGAGATAGTATCATGGCAGAACGTCAAACTAAAGCTTTCTAGAAGACAACAGATGTGCCAATGCCCTGCATCGCAATACTGCCTCCAGCTACAACATTCGAGACATACTGCATCGAGAAGCAGTCTGAAATACTGGCACGTGTGTTTACGCACATGACACCTAGTGACAAATTCAACATCTAACCACTGCCGATGCCCAGCATCGCGATGCCACCTCTGGCACCTAGTGTCGAGGCACCAAACATTTGCACTGTTTTTGGCATCCCAGCTGAGAAATGGATTGCCAGACTGAGTGCTGTCATTGCCAGGGTGCCACCTCCAAGTGCCCCAATGCTGCCGCTGTGTCACGATGCAGTGCAGTCAAGCCACCTCTGACGCGCAACTGAGAGAAACTCTAGTGGTTTACATGAGAAGCAAATGAAGCGAGCTGCATGGGATGTATCCCAACCACCACGACACTACCAGTGTGCTGGCAGCACTAACGAACACCGGCAGCTTGATGCCCTGCATCTCCGCCGCCACTTCACCTGGCAGACGAGCTACAAGCGACACACTAATACAGGTAAGCTGTGTGGTGTCAACACAAATGCACTCTGTGACGACAGCACGTGCCACGTCCGGGTTTGAAACTCTGTGAAAACAGCTGTGAACAGCGTGGTAACGTGTGGCTGTAACGCCTGTCCTGACCGCGCGTCAGGGCACTTTAATGCATCTGTTTTGTGTCGGACGACAGTCGGATTGCTCTAAAGAGTCAAAAAAGTAGGCCGATTTCAAATCGTCCGTTTTTAGTATTACCAAGGTGATTCACTGCATGGAATGTTGACATTCGTATAGATGTATCCATGCGTGGTGAATGCCTATTATTATTTTTTTTTAGAAAATGAAGAAAAAATGGTGTGTTCATCCAATAAATTGTGCTCCATATGTAGACAGTGCATTTCATAACTTGTTTGGATTATTGAGAGGACAACAGGAAATTCTTCAATTTCTTTAGTATATCAGTTTCATTGTTTGATGTGCTACTGGTGAAATTTCAAACTACTATTGAAAATAAGCAATCTAGTGCAAGGCATAGTTTTTTCCTACACAAGAAATGTTAGCAATTACTTTTACATTTCGCAAATTATAAACAAATATTATACATTGTTATGTATAGAATTTGAATATTAGATGTGAATATCGATAACCTCTGAAGTTAAGCTTAAGTATAATAACATAATTGCAATGTCTATAAAGAAAGTCATGTTGACTAAAATTATCTGGAGAGTTGTCAAACAATTAAGAGAAATAACTTTCATTCGATCGCTTTGAATAATCATCTGGTGTACATGGTGGCACAGGCGAATTTGAAACGTCGATATCTGCTGTATTACCTTGACAGTTACGTTGATCTTGAATATGATTTTGAACTTGCAGTTGAGTGTGATTAGGCAAAACATTTTTGGATGGAGCAGTTTCAATATTGGATGGACCTTTAATTTGACTGTTGTAAGACGGAAAATTCATGGGTGGGCCAGAGCTAGTGTTCGTCAGTGGAAGATTGCCAATGGAATTTTGTTGACCTTGAAGCTGATTGTAGTTCGGAAAAAAGTTACTAGTAAGTAGACCAGTGTTATATTGAGAAGGAAAGGGTTGTTGATATTTGTTTACAGAAGTATACAGTGGTTCATACAGATTGAACCATGCTGGGGGGTGAGGAATTTGTGGTGTTTGAAAGCAATTATTTGAGGAAGATGCTGGAGTTGCTTTTTCCACGTATTCCATTGTCAATCTCATTATGTCTATTCCGAATATCATTTTTTGGGACATGGGGATATGTTGTAAAATCGGAAGAAACGAGTTAACGAAGTCAGTATTATCAGTACGAGACTCCTGTGTTCTTGTTTTTGATTGTTAAAATGATCTAGATACCCTTAGATTTTCTATTCCACTCTTTTATTTCATTAGTTTATAAACTGAACTCTGAGATACATTTCAATTCTCCTGCCTAGGGCATGTGTTGTATTTTTGGAAGTTTTCTTCGAGGAATGCATTGTCAACATAGTCTTGTACAGGTTTTACAGTTACGTTACCTAAAAGTCCATCTTCGTCCATAGAACAAGACATTGACGAGGAGTAATTGTTGAATTCCAGAATACCGTGTGTTTTGCATGCACATACATTTTGACATTCTCCCTAGCTTAGCTAGGTATAGTTCTCAAGAATCGTTTGTAGCAAACATACACATCTAGAATGTGCCTCCAATTATCTTGCAGTTATTTACCTGAAAAAAAAATACAGAATCACAAAATACGATTATGTGTATGTCGTGGTACCTCCTCTCTCATCTCCTAGCCCAAACCTAACACGTGAGTGCGCGAAGCAGAAAAATATGAAAATCGCATCGCCACGTCGAGTGCCAGCTGCTGGCCACATACCTCCCCACACCCTAACCCTTCCACAAGGACACCTGTCTCACTTGGAGGCGGGACCCTCGATGTCAACTGAGCATCCCTTCACCCATGAGGCGATGTCAGCACCACGAGGGACGTCTAGTCGATGCCAGTGTTGTGATGTGAGAGTGTGGGCACTACAGAAGGAGTCATGCAGACCTCGAGGTATTGGTGGTTGTCCAGGGGAAAGTGGCTGGAAGTGGTTGTGCAACAATGAAAATGTCAGTGCTCAAATGTGGCAGAAAAGACTGCCATTTGTGGGATATACGTAATAAATACAAACAGGAAATATGAACACCTAAGTAGAGGGTTGGCTTTCAATAATTTAGTTACCTTGTTATTCCTACCTTTTTGGACTCTGAACACAGTTAGGAGGTTTTTGTGTCTGAGTGTTTTGTATATTTTATTTTGGCTATTGTGATATATGTGGCCACCCTCTCATATTTCTCATTACACACAAATGTTAGAATGGACATGGAGTCCTGGGATTGCATAGATTTAAATTCTATAATTTTTATTGAGCAGGTTTTGTTTAGTTAAAGGTTTGAAATATGTTTGCTGATATATAGCCGATGTGACCGGTAGCCACCACCTACTAATGGTCACATCCGTCATTTTTCAGCAGTATCTCATGGGCCACAGTCGGGTTGGACGTTTTCGCATGTGGGAGATTTCAAAATTTTATTGTCACATAATCTCGTCATTCTCCTTAATGTTAACTCGCCAGAACCATCTTGCTTTACTCTCCCATGCCAGACCCCAACACACACCTGGCAGCATTATTTTGTGTCAGAAGGTTTCAACTTATAATTTCTGTGTAATGGAGACAAGAGAAGTCACAACTGGTATATTTATGTGTTTGTCTATTTTAGGTAAGTGAGTAGAAAGCGTCTGTCGATACACATATTTTCATAAATAAACAACCATAAAGGTAACTCTGTGTTGCATACCATAATTGAACAATATAGGTAAGTGTCTCTCTTTCAGAGCATGAGGGACAGTGACATTGTATGCGGCTTACAGCAGGTGTGTAGCAGATAGGTACTCTGTGCCATGCATGCTATTACATGGATCTTACTCACTCGCAGCCAAAGGTGAATACATCGCAACATTGCTGGACTGACATACCCTGAATTAAGAGTCATGAACCTCTCAGTAGGGGCAAACACCGAGTGACCTCGTTTATTTTTTCCGAGCAGTTAGAAACGAACCTGAAAACCATTTGTTCATGTCTCTATGAAACTTCGCTATCCCATTCAGCGGGAACCAGCGAGATGTACGGCAAGTGGCGCCTGGAATGTGTGACGTACTTTAAATCCTATGGGGACCAGCCATGTGACGCCCTGATGGCAGTGCTAATGCTAGGGTCTTCATCAGTACAGCATGTGGCCAGCGAGCTGTTTTCTTGTGGCATGCCGAATTCTATCTGTCCCATCCCCTTAATGGTAGCAGCCTCGCTCTGCATAACTGGCGCCAGTAGGGAGCATCTTCATGAGAATGTGGACTATCTCTAGCCACATGTTACCTCTGCCAGTTAAGAGGTGAAAAATGTGCACACCGCCAAAGGACATAGATATGAACTCGAGTGGTGTTACGTGGAGCTACATCTGTACGATCTACTGTGCAGGAAAAACCGGACTTAACACGTGTGAAAACTGAGCAGCTCATGAACATTGACCTATCAGCCAAAAAGTCCACAATGTGTGACATCTGTGATGCAACCACATTTAAACTGACCATGTGTGTGACCTGCCATACCAAACACCACCACCACTGTGCGCACACCCGGCAGCTGTTGACATTCAGGGAAGGAATCTACTCATGGTTAACATATACTAGGGACTGTGGCATGTCGCTGAACCCCTCCATTGTTCCCACTATGCGACTTCAACAGCCACAATGTGACTTCCAAGCTACCACTCTGCAAGGTGGTGAGTCCAGGAGGTGAGACACCAGGAACACCCACTACACCAGGGAAGACTGTTGCGAAATTGGGGCAGTGCTAATGGTCGGGACAGTTTGCACAACATGACTGAATAAGGTGATACGTGCCCGACAATTCATCTTGCTTCCAGTGTTCTTGGGAAAGAGTGTGGAAGATGTAGATCTGTTCCTCACACATTGCATTGACAAATTGAACAGGTATGGTCCACCAGCCGATGAATGGGCGGAACAAGCTTTTGCACAACAGTGTAGTGCAGTACGGGAATGTGGGTCACTCTGGCGATGCATGGACTCGACTTCAATGGACTTTGCAGGGTGCAGGGGGATTGAAGAATCAGTTCTCATGTGCCGATGCCTGGGCAGATTGCTATGCACAGTTTTATGGCAACAGACACTGAGAAGGTGAGTCAGTAGCACGCTTCATTGTGTAGAATCTCTAGCTGTTCTGGGACATGCAACCGCATGCACCCATCCACAAAGCCCTGTTGGATATCGCCAGAAGGTTGCACGAGACCACGCAGCCATTACTACCCGCAATCACCAGAGAAACTGTGGAGGACCACATGAAGAGGGTGTTAGTGCTGAACATGGGATGTGCTACATGTTTAACATGTATGCCATGAACCCAGTCCGAGCAGAACGAATGGAGGTCGGATACTTCCACCACAATCCAAAATTTCAACCCCACCAACAGTTAACAACAAGACAGGAGGGCCCAGCCAAGCTGTCCAGGCAGCGCCCGAGGTGCGAGAATACCAGGGTAGCCCACAATGAAAGAAAGCTCAACCACCTCAGTGCCACACCTGTCTGGTACTAACAAACCATTGGCACCATGATTGCCCGGTGAGAAATGCATCCGCCCTATCGTCGGAAATCCGGGAGTGAGGTGAGATTTGCCTTATGTCGGTCACACTACGGAAAAACAATCACCACATGACGTAATCTGCAACTACCTGATTGCCATGCAAGAGACAATGGGGACAAACCACCTGTTATGCATCCACATGCAAGTCAACCAGCAAACAACAGCTGTGCTGGCAGACACCATGGCCAATCACACCTTCAGACAGCCAGCCCTAATACAGCCGACTGATATCCGATGCGACCCCAGCATACTGCACCTTGCCACCCATGATTACACCAAGTCCACCCTGGGCACTGCCAACATCATCATTCAGCTCAGCGACCAGCTGTCGTGGACCGAAGCAGTTGTGTGGATAGCCTATGGGAGGAAGTGATGCTTGGCCAAGTGTGACTGGAGGTGCAGGAGGCGGTGAAAGAGATGACCATGAGGCGACTGCACATCGGCACCGAGGAGAGTTGCACAGTCTATGCCATTGACATACCAGCAAACCATGTAAGCAAGCCGATCAGCCTTGAAGTCTAGCTAACGGTGTGTCCAACTGAGTTACAAGAGGCAGTGCAACATGTAGTGACTGAGCATAAGGACGAGTACGAATTTTCTGAACTGCTCCATGCGACAAAGGTAGCCAAACTTGCTATCCCTACCATAGATAGTGACCCGGTGTACATTGCCCTGCAAGGAAACATCTTCAAATAATAGTATGTGGTCCGTGAACAGGCAGAGGAAATGTTGACTAAGGGAGTTATAGATCCGTCGGACAGTATAGCGTTAGTCTCAAAGAAAGTTGGTGGAACATGTTTTGTGTGGATTTCAGGCCTATGAACTTGGTGAGTGACTGCACCCCCCCCCCCC
>NQII01002858.1:66238-116765 GCA_002778355.1 Clitarchus hookeri
AGATCAGTGTAGACGACATGCTAGCCAGCCTGAAGGATGTGCAGGTGTTCAGTATACTAGACCTTGCATGGGATATTGGCTGGTTCCCATCCGACCAGCTGATAGGGAGAAAATTGCATTTACCACCCTGAATGGCCGACAGTTCCAGATTAGAGCCATGGAGTTTGGTTTAAAATGAACGCCGTCTACATTCCAGGATTTTATTTCCCGAGTACTCACTGGGTTTATGGGCAAATTCGTGACTGCATATTTAGATGACATTATAATCCGGTCTAGGATATGGGAAGTGCGTATCCATCACCTAGGGCTTGTAATGGAGAGATTAGCCATTCACCAACTTGTGGTATTACCAGCCAAATGTTATGTGGGTCAAACAATAGTTTACTTTCTGGGGCAATTGGCATGTTCGTAGGGCAATTACGCACATACAACCCACTTGCAGAAAGTATCTGAGGCAGAACCACCCCCACATGGAAGCAGCTACAAAAGTTTATAGGATGTGCAAAGTGGTCATGTAACTACAAACCATGGTTTGTGGAAATAGCATCTCTTATGACAGATTTGCTCTCACCTAAATACAATATCAACTGTACTGAAAAGGTGCTATAGTCGTTCGAGGCCCTGAAGGACAAATTTCGGAAGTGTCATGTCCTGTCACGAGTGGACCCCTTATGATGCATATATGTGTACATACTGATGCCGGAATGCTAGGCATGGGAGTGGTACTGTATCAGCTGGATGACCACAGTAACAAACTCATTGATTGCTATGGTAGTGTCAAATTCGGAGAGATGGAACAACGTTACCACGCTAACGCTAACGGGTGCGAATGTCTTGTGTGGGTTGCATGCCAGTACAGACAGCATATATAAGGATGCAAGTTCAACCTGTGTACTGATAAAAAAGGTGTACNGGACAAATTTCGGAAGTGTCATGTCCTGTCACGAGTGGACCCCTTATGATGCATATATGTGTACATACTGATGCCAGAATGCTAGGCATGGGAGTGGTACTGTATCAGCTGGATGACCACAGTAACAAACTCATTGATTGCTATGGTAGTGTCAAATTCGGAGAGATGGAACAACGTTACCACGCTAACGCTAACGGGTGCGAATGTCTGGNATGGAACAACGTTACCACGCTAACGCTAACGGGTGCGAATGTCTTGTGTGGGTTGCATGCCAGTACAGACAGCATATATAAGGATGCAAGTTCAACCTGTGTACTGATAAAAAAGGTGTACCATGGCTCGACAGCATGAAGGAATTCAAGGTAAAACTAGTCAGGGGGGCACTACTTTTACAATAATTTGACTTTGGGGGTCACGTGCCAGGAAGGAATAATAAACAGCCAGACCTGTTATTACATGACCCAGATGAGTGTGAGGTGCTGCGGGATGTAACAAACTGTGCTGTCATGTTCCCCAACGAATGGTAAGACCAGCTGCTGCATGTTAGCCAAGGGATAACTGAGATGGATGTCCCCTCCCCGCCGGAGCTTAATAGAGTAACCATGGACCCCCCCCCCTCCAAGGACACCTCCCTACATGCAAGCGGAACTCGAGCTACATGCTCAAATTACATCACCAACAGCTGAAAAACATCCATATGGAGAATATGCATGTGGTAGATGGGGTGATTGAGGCCTTCCTAACAGGGCCTAACAGTTGGAAACTAAATGTGCTGCCGGCAGCAAAGGAACGTGTGTTCCACTTCTTACATGACCATGTGCATGTCCTTCTTTCTGGGGCCGAGCAGACACAGAGACACATAACCAAACATTTTCACTGGCCAGGACTAGCCGCATATAGCCGGTGTTTGGTGCCCATGTGCCGAAATTTCCAATTGAAAAAAAACTAAGCAAGGTGACGGCATAGAGCAGCAAATTCCCAGTCTGCCCACAGAAACATTTAAGCGAAATGTGCTGGAAGTCATGCGGCCCTACTAACGGGCACCCAGCAGGAAGAGGTTTCGCATTGTGGTTACAGACTTTATAGCTGGTAGGTGGAAGCCTATGTGGCGAGCACTGTAAGTGCTACAACCATCTGTGCCATAGAGTTCTCAAAATTTGTCCAACATTGGGGGTTCCCACTAATGGTACTCACTGATAATGAAAGCCAATTCGAGGGTAGATGTTGGAAACAATGGTGTCGGTAGGTAGTAGTGATGTCCCATACCACCCCAGTGTATCACCCTCATGTAAACCCCACTATGAGGCTCAATCAAGAACATTATATGCAATTGTGGCTTCAGGTGGATGATGATCATGCGCAGAGGAATGCCCATCTGGCCTATGCACTGTTTTATCTAAGATGCCAGGTGAACACAGCTAAAGGAGAAACACCAGCAACTTTGGCTCCAGGAACAGAAATGCGAAGGCTAGGTGAGATGTCACCTGATGATAGTAATGCTACTCCTAACCAACATCAGACATGCACTCTTGGTGCAAAGGCAGGAGGCTGCATGATGGCATCAGGAGCAGTTTCTGCAAGAAATTACCCCAGAGAAAACACAATGCCCATTCGAGCTCCACCTGCATGAGTAGATGCATGTATGCAACCACCCCCTCTCCTCCACCAAGTTCAACTTTTGCACCAGGTTAGCATCCAGGTGGACCAGCCCATGGATGATCAGGAGCCGCTGTGGACATACTATCTACATCATGCATGGAGCAGAGAATCGTGATGTAAATGTGCAAAGAGATAACAAACGGCAGGCTGACATCAGTCCATACAAAGAAGCACCGGAAGAGTACCCACCTGCCAAGACACCTCACGACCAGGCTAGCGGTGTCCAGCCAGCAATGGCAGATGGGAAGATCCAGAGTCCTGACCAGCTGAGAGTGCGCATGTGCAGCCCACCAAGCCGACCCAGGCTGTGGGCGGACAGCATCTATCCAGGTGCTACAACTACCCCATTATGCTCACATGCCAGCCTGTCCAGCATCTACACACTGTACCAGCAATGGTCACAGATGAGGCGCTGGTGGCCGTGGTACTCCCCAGGTGCGACACAGGACTAACACCAATGAGACGGTACCAGGACTCACATTCAGGTTCGGCCTAACATGTTAGGGGGGGGGGGCATTTTTTATCGTAACTCCTCTGTCACCATTCATAGCTTGAACCTGATACATGAGTGCATAAAGATGAAAAAACATGAACAGCGCATCGGCACGTCGATCGCCGGCTGCTAGAAACCCCCCTCCCCACCAGATGACCACCTGTCTCACTTGGCGATGGACCACCGACGCTAACTGAGCATCCCTCCACCCGCCTGGCAATGCCAGCACCAGAAAGGATGCCAAGTCGATGCCAGTGTTGTGATGTAATAGTGTGGGTACAACAGAAGAAGTCATACAGACCTCGAGGATTTGTGGATATCCTGGGGGAGTGCAGATGGAATTAGCGGGCCAACTATGAATATGTCAGTGCTCAAATGTGGCAGAAAGGACTGTCGTGTACAGGAATGACATATTCAATTGAGACAGGAATTATGAACATGCAAGGAGACGGTTGGCTTTCAATACTTTGGTTACCCAGTTTTTCCTACCTGGCAGTTCTACCTTACCAGCAGCTGTTCTGCCCCCACAACATGCCGCCACACTACGTGGGCTTTGCAAATAATTTCAATCGTAATATAGCTCTTTCCAGAGTGTGTTTTGTTTTTCAGGTGTTATTCTGCACTTCCAGCAATGGGATTAATGAAAATCACAAGTATTTAAAAGAGGATTTCTGTTGTAAACATCATCACAGCTTTTTTCTTTACAGCGCGTCATTTAATTATTTGTTATATCAATTACTGTTACATTTACTAGGGAAAACATTTGCATTTAATCTGTCGCAGGCTCTTTTAACTCTGAGACGGACATGTCAAGCTACTTTATAAGGATTTGTTCTTCCGCTGTTATTTATATTTTTGCTTGAAAGTTCATTCCAGAAAAAAAAAAAATTTTCTAACATCATAAATTAAATCATATGCTGATTTTAGTTATTCATTTTTTAAATGTATTTGTAAGACGTAATAAGATTTCACTGATATTATTTTTCGTTGGCACATTAATTATGTTAATTTTTATGTAATTTCACGGCTCGTTTATATTTCGATTTTATTTTATCGTAAACACATTTATATGTATTTCCAGTCTGTTTATTTTTGTAAAATGATTAGAAGGCCCTAGTATCTGAGCAGTTGTTGAACCGTTGCCATGGTAACTAAGTGACGTGGTGAGTAATTCTTGCTTCTAGCACTCTCGTGATTGGTCAGTTTCAGACAGCATTATTTCATTAGGAGTTTAAAAGGAATTTTTAGCGATCTAGCACGCTAACACTCGTGGGTTTAGCACGAAGGGTTTTCATTTAGTTTTTATTACAAGGGACCGAGTTTGAACCTGAAAACAGGCCGTCTTGAAGGAGACGAAGATGCGAGGCAAGATTTAGAAAGAAGCAGGTCGGTATCGGTCGCTGCCCGTGTGTATATTTTCAGGTAATTAGTTTGAGCTGCCGCGGTGTGCTTAAATTTCCTGGGACTGTACTAGCTAAGTCTACGAATTATATTTATTAAGCAACAGAGACGAACTTTTCGATTCAAGTTGCACTAAACCTAGTTTAATTATACTGCGGATAAACTGGCATTATTAGTATTTTGCTCAAAACACTGAGCTAGTCTGGAGCAAAGAGACCAATTAATTAAATTATTTTTCCGGAAATTGGAAATTTTAATTCCCAGGTTTGAAGTAACTGGATCACTTCAGTCACGAGAAAGGCTAGTGTTGCAGAGGCCACAGACTAAATCATGTCTTCTAATTGATTAAACTTTTTCTGTCTGAAAGAATTAATTTTGATTACAAGAATTCTAATTAAATGTTACATTTTTTACAACGTTTCTGCTGAGTAAATTATTTCCAGTAGCAGGAGATATTTTTCCTTATGGTATTTCTTGTTGTTTTGCAATTGAATTTTGTTGTACTATTAGTTAATGTTCATCTTTCACACACACAAGTTCCTACAAATCTCTACACGTACACGTGTATACAGTCATATGTATACCGGAGGGGTTACATAACACGATGAGGGTTTCCCATAAACACTGGCGCCGCACGTGGGGCCTGCTAACTGTACACGCATCACTAAGCATACGCCACGTCGCCTTGTAGCAGTGGTGGCGGCGTACGTGTGTTTCAACCTACTTTTAACACACGTAATTATAATGGTTTTGCAGAGTTATTCAGTTTAATTTTTGTTATACTCCACTTCCCACCTTCTTCAAAACACTGCGCTAGTACAGTCCGCCAGCAAAGTTCACACAGCGTCGGCATGTTTGTTCCCAGACGAGCGTAATACTAAATGGTTCATGGTCAAGAGGCGTGTTATAATTTAGCTCAACCCAAAAAAAATTACTCGCGTTTGCTTATAACACAGTTTAAAAAACTCGGAAAACACCAGGAAATCCCTCTTCCCGATGTTGTGAAAAAATATAAGTTCTAACCATTTTTATTATGAAAAGCCTAGAATACTATGAGTAGATACTCTCTTTTTTATGAACTAGCTGTGCAAGAGTGAAAATGTATGGTAAATCATAAATAGTTTAACGTTACAAAAAGATGTTTATGTGAAACATTTATGAGTGCATGGTATTTATTATATTGGCAAGATCTATGACTAAAACGCCTGCTTAAAAATTAAAAGCAATATTCTATAGGCATGGTGCTTGCTTGTGATCTCAAGACGTTTGAACAGTTTACCGCCAGATGTGAACAGAGACCATCTCATCTCTGATCATTGTTTCATTATCACGCCCATATTTCCTGACCAGTAAGCATATTCTGCACTTCTATCACAAATCATCGTCCAACGCACGTATTACACAACTCTGAGTAGCCTAGATCAAGATCACCACTATCCAAATTATATAAGTAAGGAGATGTACTAACCTGACCCAACAGAAATTATAGGAAAATAACACAACCGAAAATAAACAATTCTTCCATAACCTGACGTAAAAAGGGCGTTTTATATTTTCATTGGGTATTTTAAAATGATTTAATGTACTGTTGGCATTACTGAAAATTCATTTTTATACAATTTTTTAATAATCAGAACATCGGAATACTTTCTTGGAATTCTTAAGCACTGATAAACGCATGTGATTGTAATTTGTTGCTATAATCCCTCATAAGTGTATTGAAGTTAATGTTTTCGTAAACAGATGAAATTTGTACAGTAAGTGATCTTAATTGTGCTTTAGGCCTACTGTTTGCAGCTGAGGCCGTGGTTGTGTAGTGGCTAGAGCGCTCGCCTTCCACCAAGGTGAACCGGGTCTGACTCCCGGCGGGATCATACACAGGATTTCCGCTTCCAGCTCCGCTCCATGTCCACCTCTGAAGACCTCGATGTTGAAAATGGTTTTCGAATGGTTTTTCCTCTCCCAGCTTATTATTTAGTTTTACGCCTGTCGACTGGTCCTTTGACTGCCCAAATAGTGTTCGCCATCTTGTCCTGTCTGTAGCTTCTTGCTTTAGGTCTTGGAACTTTATCTTCCTACCCTGCTTAAGACTGTCGATTATCTGCATCCGTCATATTCCCAGTCCTCGCTTTCCTTCAACCTTGCCTTCAATGATATCACTCTGTAGCCCATTACATCGCATAACATGTCCCATTAAGTTTAACTTCCTTTGTATAATCACGTTCAGAATTCTTCTCTACTATACTCTCCGCAAGACTTTTTCGCTATTTACTCGAACTCTCCACTTTATCTTCCCTATTCTCCTCCAACACCACATTTCAAACTATCTAGATATTTTTGTTCCCTTCGTCTTTAAACTAAACTTGCTAGTCAGAAGTATTCTCTTCTGGTTAAAAGCTTCTTTTCTCCAAGCTAAAGAATTATTTATTTTTACTAGCATCGTTGATGTACGGCTATGAACGTCACCAGCACAGAAGGACCAATAGAATCACTTATCTTGTGCAACAACAGGGAATGTTCTCCTGTCATCTGATCTCGTACGAGATCAGCCTTTCACGAGAAATCTTAAACATACACCTTGGGAGCTTGGTGTTACCCAAAGCTGTTAACGACTGGGGAAATGCGGGTTACTTGTTATATTATTTAAAATATTGTGTTTAATAGGCCTAAATAAGCACAATGGTTATGGAATTTACAACATGCCATTTAATCTCAGGCTATGTTTTAATTGAACTTTTCATAGTTAATTTAGTAATTTGCGATTTCGTATGTTTCAGTTCGTAAGGGGTCGGACATCACTTCTTGTTTAGTACTCGTGCAAATGTGTCAATATGCTTTTTCAAAATATTTGTACTTATAAATCTAATGCAAAATTAAACTTACCTTTGGAAATTGCATTTTATTTTATAAGGCAGTAGGCAGAATATGCCAAACATTATTTTATAATAATCTTCTGCACTTTCAGCAATGGGATTAATGAAAATCACAAGTATTTAAAAGAGGATCTCTGTTGTAAACATCATCACAGCTTTTTTCTTTACCACGCGTCATTTAATTATTTATCTTCTATGTGTATAATTTACACTCCCTTGATTCAATTTTGATGGTTATAACAGTATGGCCATCTGGTAATTTGGCGATTTCGGAATTTCACTAGTTTAGTTAAATACAAAAATCAAATACGAAATCACTAAATAAGTGACATCAGCATTTTTATTGACCAAATCAGACCACGTGCCATTTTTCTCAACAATATCGGCGAATTTGGACACAGCCTAAGGCAATGTTGCAATTTTTTTAATTTTTTTTTNATTTTTTTTTGTTTGTGTTTTACAGTGTTTAAGCCTGGTTTACGACTAAGAACATGTACGTGTGAAAAGCACGAGCATGAGATTTGAACTTGAGTGGCTCTCAACGGCGGCACACCACCGTGCCGTGAGATCAGCTAGATGTGCCGCGAGACTTCTAACCCTTGTGAAAGTAATTAAAATAATAATTTCACTTAATATTTGCTTTTAAATGTTAACAAGAGAACCAACCTCAAAATATGCCAGAACTGACAAAATGACATTTTGACTACAAGCCTAGAATGTTAGTCTCCTCTTGCATTGTTGCCATCACTTACGTTAGTGTGCCGCGGGAACTCACTACATAGAGTAGAGTGCCGCGAAAAAAAAGGTTGAAAACCACAGGTGTACGTATAAACAAAAAAAAAAGTGTGGTACATAACGAGTATACTAGTCTTGTGTCAAACCAATCGCAAACATTGCAAAACNTATAAACAAAAAAAAAAGTGTGGTACATAACGAGTATACTAGTCTTGTGTCAAACCAATCGCAAACATTGCAAAACGCATTTGATTTTTGTGATAATATCAATTTAATAAATAAATAAATAAAAAGTTCAAATTTATTTGATTAATGTTGAAAAGAAAAGTAGAATTGAACTGAGTTCGTTTCCCACAAGACACCTACGCAATAACCAAGAACCCTGTCATAAAAAAAATACTTACCTTTACTTTGGAGCATACACGTCATCATATGCATCACATTAAAANACCAAGAACCCTGTCATAAAAAAAATACTTACCTTTACTTTGGAGCATACACGTCATCATATGCATCACATTAAAATCTTTAATTGTGAAATATGTCAATGTTCTTCATCAAACAAATATCACTGGGACCATGAACGAAAATTTCAGTGGTTTAGGATTATGGACAGAAAATCCATAACAAAGAAGTAACTGCTGTAGTTTGCGGTACATGCAATAACAAATAACAGAAACTGTTACAAGTGGTTTCGAGGTAGTTTTACGTATAAAACAATTTCCCAGTTACAGCCACCTGTCCAAGGGTACACTTGTTACTTTTTATTACTGCGCTATTTATTTTTTTTGTTTCATTATTGTTGTTGTGCTTTCTGTAAGGTTTAGTTTTGTACACTATATTTATTTCACCAANTTTATTTTTTTTGTTTCATTATTGTTGTTGTGCTTTCTGTAAGGTTTAGTTTTGTACACTATATTTATTTCACCAACATGGCAGCCTTAATGTACGTCCGCCCCTTTTGGTTTTTTAGGTACAAAAATAGAGAGATCGTCAGATGCACATCTACAAGTGAATTTTGAGTTTCACACACCTGAGAAAACTGTTATGTTACACCACAGAANCACTATATTTATTTCACCAACATGGCAGCCTTAATGTACGTCCGCCCCTTTTGGTTTTTTAGGTACAAAAATAGAGAGATCGTCAGATGCACATCTACAAGTGAATTTTGAGTTTCACACACCTGAGAAAACTGTTATGTTACACCACAGAAGAGGCTGACAATCGGGAAGGAGAAGGCGTTCGTTCTGACCCAAAACTCTGCCGCAGTACATAATCACATCCAGAAAATGTACGCAGTATGAGAAGACAATGTGGAGTACACTCTCAACATGAGCGCAGGTACGATGGCCCAGGCACTTCAGCTGCTGAAATCAAGGTTTTCAACAAACGCATTGATTTCTGCGGAAGAGATTTCGACGATTCTGATGCTGATTAAGACTGGACTCCAGGACCTGATGATTTTGATAGAAAAAAATAAGAAATATCTTGAAAGCAAAGCCACATACACTTGTGCCAGATTCAGAGCAAACACACAACACAGAGGCTGACACACACGAAACAGAAGAAGCCAAACGAATATCTAGAAAAAAGAAAAGATGTTAAGTCTCTTGGAAAGAAACATTTTGAAAAGAAAACACAACACTGGTGAAGTATCCATCACTGCTAGAGGAAAGCAAGTCGACGAGAAGCAATTGCAGCCAACATGTGGTCCGAAGTGTAAGCAACGTTGCTCTTGAGATATATCAGACGATGAACGCAAGGCAGCCCCACATAGCTACTTGCATTTGGGTGACATATCTATGCAACGTGCTTTTACAATGCATTGCACTACTGCTGTCACACCCAAGTATAAATACGTTCGTGAAGGATCATCTCTAAAAGTAAATTATGCATATTACCTCAAAATTCGCGGTGCTAGGAAGAGAGTATGTAAGAGATTTTTCATGGCATCGTTAAACATTGGTGATTTGGATCATCAGAAATTACTTTATTAAAAAGAAACATCTTCCATTTGTTGAGGGCGATCTTAGGGGAAAACATGGATATCCGAAATGTATCACATTAACTCATTCCCAAGGGTAGATTCCCGCTAGATTCCACATAAGTTGCCACCTATGACTTACAGAATGTCTTGACCACACCTTCTGCACAGATTTCTAACTTTTACTACCGTCGCAAATTTGCATCAGACAATTCAACCGTTTATAATATGGCCAGTTATGAAGGAAATTGCAATTTGTGGAACGAAGATCGAGCATACAGAGGACCTAACGAAATTGGTACATTTGTTTACTTGTTCCTAAAGTCAAATTGCAGAAAAAAAATGAAACTATTTTATACTCTGATAATTGTAGAGGACAACAGAAGAACAAGTACATGGCTTGCCTGTATCTTCATGCTGTTGCAAACCTAGATATACCTTTTGTTACAGATAAATTCCTAACCGTTGGTCACACGCAGAATAAAGGCGATGCCATGCGTTAGCTAATAGAAAAACACAAAAAAAAATAATTTGGAAAGGTTGTTGTAATGGGTGACAGTAAAGTGGCAAATCTTTTGTAGTTAATGAGAGTGTATCATATGATTTCATTGATTTAAAGAAGTTTGGCCTAAATATGGGAGACAAATTTACAGTAAACACTGATGGCTGTAAAGTTATCTGGGCATGACATTAAGATAATTAAAGTGACAAAAGATTTTTACAATCGGCTACAGTACACAAGATAATTTCTTGGAAATAAACCTCACATCAAAAACAAGAAGCAAGTATAAGCGAAGATCAACACCTATGTTGGAAAAAACTTTCACAGAAAGTACTGGTATAGCGGAAGCTAAAAAAATAATAATAATAATAATAATAAAAAGATCTGGTGCAACTGTGGAAATCAAACCTCATTCCAAAGAGTTACCAAGCGTTTTACGAATATATAAAAACCAGGAAGAGTGCACCTGCTCCTGATGATTCTGAGTAATTTATGATCTGCAATGTATCTTGCTGAACTCTGAACTTTCTACAGTGTGAGCATGTTTCGTGCATTTGCGACATTAAATAAGCTCAGTAACAACAGTTACGAGTTTCTGAGGAGTTTTCTTAAATTTTGTTTACATTATTTCATTGTTTTTTTATACTGTCTTGGATAGTGTAAACTAAATAATATGGCGGTATACTAATGCAGGTCAAAGGATTTCATACACTCAAGCATTTTTACACTAATAAAAAAAAGACAATAATGCCCAAGATGTGCATTAATAATGTAAACTTGTCTCCAACATTGATGTTTTTATGATGTGCAAATGTCTTTGTTTCATTCATTTCATATGTTGCTAATTGTTTTAACTTCAAATTACTGAATACATTGTTACATCAAGACTTCAATAGTGTAAATTTGTCTATTTTTTTTCAAACTTGAATTTTAACAGTAAAGCAATACAGCAATATTTATAATTGTTGCGCTGTTACATTTCAACTTGATAGTATGATACAGCAACACAGCCATATAAAAAATTTTCTAGCTTTTTTTTCATTCCAAGTCCATGTGTAATGCTAAAGAAATACAGCAATATTTTGAATTCCAGCAATTTTTCATTCCAATTTGACTTGTAATGCCAAAGCAATACAGCCACATTCTGAATTGTGGCACCGTTAATTTGATATTATTAATGTAATAGTGTCAGAAGTTTAACATTTTAACTGTGATACCTTCAACTGCCACAACAATGAAATCACAGCTCTCAAAACACAGCACAAATCACTTTAAATGTCCTTATACGCATTACAACAATGCACATTTTGCGAAAATGTTAAGAATTTTTATAAAAAATGTATTAAATACAGCAAATTAAAATTTTTTAATGCGATTCTCTTAAAATTATGTTTTTTGAGTTGTGGCAGTATTGTTTTGGGTGTGCGTTATGGGAATGGTATTATGAACTAATATTTGCAATTATGCTATGGCGTTTATAAGTTGTATAGTAAAAAGTGAGAACTTATGATTGTTTTCTGTTTGATTAGAAAATATGTTATAAGCACAATAATAAAATACGCCCTAACTCCTATACTAAGATCGAGAATTTTTTTTTTAATTTAAAGAAGTAAAATTTTACTACTGTGTACAAATTGAGGAACGCGATATATTAAAATANGAGAATTTTTTTTTTAATTTAAAGAAGTAAAATTTTACTACTGTGTACAAATTGAGGAACGCGATATATTAAAATAACCGTTCCAATGCAATACAAATATAGCATGAAATTTTGCATACAAAATAAAAATACAATTAATAACGAAAATGGTTTTTTTTTCATCTAAGCTGATGATTAAATGAAAAAATTTCATTTACTTGCAATTGAGTAAGTTTAAAGCATTATTAATTTTTTTTTTTTTGTAACTGTAAATTCCTCACCATACGGAGTTTAAATTTCCGAACTTTTGGGTTTATGTCAAACTCNTTTTTTTTTTTTGTAACTGTAAATTCCTCACCATACGGAGTTTAAATTTCCGAACTTTTGGGTTTATGTCAAACTCCATAAGCTGCGTTGAAACCAAAATGACATGCACCAAAGTGTTTATGAATGACATGCAAAATTGCAGTTTATAGTATCTTGAAGAGTATAAAAAACTACGTTTCTTCTTTTTTTTTTTGTATATCCTTACTTCAAGATTTCAGTTGCGATTTTGGCAGTCTCTTGAAGCAATCGCCTTAGCACTTACAGTATATATATGTAGAGGATAACTAATTATTCGTTGACCACAAAATCTTGATTGGTTACACGGCAGTAGTCGCGGCATCGTAGACTGGTTCCAATAGTCGTCGAAGTCTTTCCGCGCCTTCGGCGACGAGCTACATCGACGCCCCTTCGTGGCCAGGCAACAAGTGGACAAATGCAGCCTAAACATCCAATAAACTCACAACCACCCCAACGCGTTGCAGCGTAGCCAACAGCCACTTATCGTGCAGGTAACTGCAAATAATATTAATTATTCTTCAATTCATATTTGACTAAAAAGAAATGATGGTCACGCGTACATGTTTAAGGTTTTTTATTTCATTATCATCAGTATTTAATATCTCCCTTTACGAAAGCACAGGTTAGCTCCGCCCCACCATGGCCTTATTTCCCTGTCACACGGTTAAACAAAATGAAACACAATTCTCGCATGTTTTGCATCCCCGTTTTTCTCTACTCTCCTCCCATGCTGCATTTAATTTCCTGCTTTTAGTCCAAAATATCGAATAAGAATTTAGGCTTGAGAGTCTGAACACATGCAAATTTGAATGGTGATCCCTAAACTATCTGAACACTCTGAGAAAATATAATTGTATTGAAATAGTATTTCAACAAAAATAAAATGATACGACCTAATTATTCAGCCTGGTATATTATAAAGTAGTAGTACATCGTAAACATTCAAATGTTTTGGAAGTATTCGGATGAACATTCTTTGTTAGACNGTATATTATAAAGTAGTAGTACATCGTAAACATTCAAATGTTTTGGAAGTATTCGGATGAACATTCTTTGTTAGACCTTCGTGTTTGTTTACTCTGGTTTTATATATAAATATATGTTATACATATTCTATACGTTATACAGATGCTCTGAAATTCTCCTTACAAACTCCTAGGACTTGTAGGGAGGACTGAGTAGATGATCTTTTGAATTGGAACCCATGTCCGGAAACGTACCGTTTCCGTGCTACAACCATTTCAAATCAGGTGTATCACTCATCCACTTCCTGTTGAAAAAAAAGAGCAATGTCTCGGATTTGCCTGTGTTGGTATGCAACCGGGTAGGCATTGCATTACGTCAAATGACACGAGACGTCTACCCTGCCTCGGTATTTCTTGTGGAGTTGTATGAAGAGTATGGTGTACGAGACTCCTGTAGAGACAGAGGAAGATCTACTGGCACGTGTTATGGTCGCTGCACAACAGATTGACGGGACAACAGGTGTGATGGAGCGAGTGTACCGGAACATGATGGTAGGTACAATGTGTGCAACGACGTTGGTGGTCGCCACATCAAACCACTGTTGGAGCGGATCTGTACCGTATGCTACACATTATAAGTAATTTTGGTCTGTAAGGGTCAATGATGTAACCTGTGGGTAAATGATTTTCAAACAGTCTTACTTTTCTAGGTCATAATTGATTCATATCACTGAAGCCGAACTGTTTATTCCGTTAGATAAAAATTTTCCTTCATTAGGAAGTCATTAAAAAATATGTTTATTGAATATTTATTTTGGTCACATACCCGATTAAGTAGAATTTAATATTGAAATATTAATATTATTTTATATAATGTTACAGAAAGAGGTTTTTAGGTGAGGATTCAAGTTCGTTGTATTTTATGTGTGTTGTTCGTTTTAATCACGAAATCTTGTTTTTTAAGTACANGTATATTATAAAGTAGTAGTACATCGTAAACATTCAAATGTTTTGGAAGTATTCGGATGAACATTCTTTGTTAGATCTTCGTGTTTGTTTACTCTGGTTTTATATATAAATATATGTTATACATATTCTATACGTTATACAGATGCTCTGAAATTCTCCCTACAAACTCCTAGGACTTGTAGGGAGGACTGAGTAGATGATCTTTTGAATTGGAACCCATGTCCGGAAACGTACCGTTTCCGTGCTACAACCATTTCAAATCAGGTGTATCACTCATCCACTTCCTGTTGAAAAAAAAGAGCAATGTCTCGGATTTGCCTGTGTTGGTATGCAACCGGGTAGGCATTGCATTACGTCAAATGACACGAGACGTCTACCCTGCCTCGGTATTTCTTGTGGAGTTGTATGAAGAGTATGGTGTACGAGACTCCTGTAGAGACAGAGGAAGATCTACTGGCACGTGTTATGGTCGCTGCACAACAGATTGACGGGACAACAGGTGTGATGGAGCGAGTGTACCGGAACATGATGGTAGGTACAATGTGTGCAACGACGTTGGTGGTCGCCACATCAAACCACTGTTGGAGCGGATCTGTACCGTATGCTACACATTATAAGTAATTTTGGTCTGTAAGGGTCAATGATGTAACCTGTGGGTAAATGATTTTCAAACAGTCTTACTTTTCTAGGTCATAATTGATTCATATCACTGAAGCCGAACTGTTTATTCCGTTAGATAAAAATTTTCCTTCATTAGGAAGTCATTAAAAAATATGTTTATTGAATATTTATTTTGGTCACATACCCGATTAAGTAGAATTTAATATTGAAATATTAATATTATTTTATATAATGTTACAGAAAGAGGTTATTAGGTGAGGATTCAAGTTCGTTGTATTTTATGTGTGTTGTTCGTTTTAATCACGAAATCTTGTTTTTTAAGTACANTTAGGTGAGGATTCAAGTTCGTTGTATTTTATGTGTGTTGTTCGTTTTAATCACGAAATCTTGTTTTTTAAGTACATATCATTACCAATATTTTAATGCGTGTTGTGTTTCTCTTTCGTCTGCCATGGCAGCTAAGCTCACCAAATCCGCATCAAAAAGGGAGAAGCGTTCTTAGCTTTGTTTTAGTTTTTTAATGTAAGGATAGGAAAACAGTGTTCCAGGAATATCCACCTTGGGGTCGCCTTAGACGGGAACTTTGAGGGCCGTGCCAAATATTTAATTACATGAACGTAAGCATGGTTTAAGTGTATGTACAAAGCAAACCAAATAGAATCGGTTCAGTTGTTACGCCTACGTGTTTTACCCGAAAATAAGCACGTGGCTCCATCTTGAATGCGCTATGGTTACTTGGTCTTGCAGACGATCACTTTAAAAAAATACAAATGAAAGTAATGCGGTAATTACATTAGTGGTGTACCATGATCCGATATCACAATAATTTGAAGAAAATGTGGCGTTAGTGTTCATTTTAAATACTTAGCTGCGATAGCACATGCAGGGGTGTGAAGAAAAGAACCGAAGTTCCGAATAAATTTAGTGGTTAAGTTAAGATTCTTGCGGAAACATCTCTAGGCATGATAACCAACTGAATTAAACAACATGACAGTTACCTTAAGCCGTGGTCACAGGATCACTATTACGACATGTTCGTAAATTGCGTGAATGAAAAATACTTAAAAAAACTCTTAAATAAAGAAAAAGTACACAAGCCCATTGGTATATGTACAATACTTGTTAGCAAATTATGTAGGTAGACCAACTCCAGGGGGTTATCACTAATGATTAAGTAATTGAACTCTTTGCCAGACCCATTGTGTGCAGTCTAAGGAACATTTCGTTTAGACATGTACTTTGAACTTTCATGTTTACTCTCTTCAGCTGTAGTAACTTGCGGATGTTCTTATCTGTTTGTCAGCTGCGCGCTAGGCACACTAGTTCTACTGTGCCAGCGCGCGTTCAAAACATTTAACATGGGAGATAAGGCTACTGCCGTGCGTCAGTCTAGCTTAGAGCGTGGTACGGTGCAGGTCGTTGTATCATATTGCTGTGCATCACTCTTTAGGGAGCCATGGGGCGGGCACGCTATTACAGAAGGAGACGACACATCGCAAGACCTGTTGTTCGGAACATTGGATCATTCGATTGTGACATTATGAAAGATGATCAACATTTCGTGAAGCAAGTTACTACAGCTGAAGAGAGTTTTGTACTTTCAAGTTTCATGTACAGATTTGCTTTACAAGGAATGACTGCACACAATGGGTCTGGCATACTCGAAGTATGCTTTTACAGACATCCACACAACAACACAAACCCTTCCATGCACGATTTCCATACTGTTATGAATGGTTGGCATATGTGAGATGCAATTGTCAGGTCAGTGACAGTGTTATTTTTTTTACGTGTAGCTGTGGAAGGATAAAAGGATGACTGTATGTAAAAAGAAACTGAACAAGGGAAACAAAATGTTGGTTTATTAACCGTGGCCGAGCGAGGTGGCGCAGTGGTTAACTTTCGGACTCGCAGTCGGGAAGACCTGAGTTCGAATCCTGGTCCTGCCATCCTTATTTCGGTCTTACCGTGGTTTCCCGAAATCAATCGGGGTGGATGCTGGGGTAGTTCCCTTCATTGCCGATTCCTGCTTCTCTTAGCAAATTGCTCTGACCTCACTGTCTAGTAGACTGAAAGCCCTACCCACCTAATACGTCCTAAATGATAACTGGTACGCAAGCAAATTATTGTTACCTAAATTTGTGAGCTCGTCTTGTTATGATGATCCCCGACAGAGGTGCCTCCTAGTGCACTAACAAGCACGTGTGAGGGACGAGTAAGGTGGAGTAGAGGGCATGTATATACAGTTTACACACAAACTCTTATGGAAAGATGGTTCGCCTGTGTATTTCAGCGAGGACTGTGATGGGCATATGGACTATGTGTGTAGCAAGGTACATCTTCTCGAGAACGAAGTCAACGCGAGATTGAAAGATGTAAACCTTGTGCGAACAGTATGTTTAAAGGCGCTCGCTTTTACGACAAGCTTGCTTCACGCCTACAATTGTTCTACATAATCAGTGAGGGGCTTAACTAGTTAGAGTTGTAGTAATACATACTCGCTTCTCAACAAATTTTTTTAAAACATAATTTATTTTATGTTGCGTTTTTTGGATTATTTGTAATGATTTTATATAAATAATTTTTGTATATTTTATATTTTAAGGTATGTTTTGTAAATAGGTAATATATACATAAATATATACAAAACATATAATATGCTTATATATGGAAGCTGGCATCTACGGGTTTTCCAATTATATGCGATTTCTTCTCGCGCGAATATGTATATGGGTTTTCTCAGTGTGCTACCATATTTTTACATCTAAAAAATATATTTTTTTACATTAAAAATATATGGAAGAGTGCCTTCTGTGAGTATAAGCCGAGCTCCTTAAAAGAGCAGTACAAGAAATGTTCCTCCATTTAGATGCTTCGTTCACATTGTGTTTCGTAAAGTGAATTCAAGAGGGAAAGTTCGCACAATGGATGAAAAGTTCGTGAAATGCTTCGCAAACAGGGAGACATGCATCTGGGCATCGAAGATGTTGGCGAGTGTGTCGTTGGTTCGAATCCCGATTAGATGGTGCTACATCTACAGCCATGGGAATGCTCTCTAGTGTGCGGTATCGATGGTGATTTAAACAGCGTCCGTTCGTATAGCTCGAGAATTAGTTGGGAAATAGCTTGTCAGCTAGTATCGGTCATGTGCCATATAAAACATGGTAGATACTCAACACTACATGCAAATAATATGATGTACTATATGCATATATAAAATATATATTCATGCTTCATAGGTTAGTTGTTATTGAACCACTAAATCAGTAACATCTTGGCAGGAGTCAGTCTCCAGCAGTCTGTCGGCAAGAGTCAGTCGGCTGGAGTCAGTCGGCAGGAGTCTGTCTGTAGGAGTCAGTCTTTTGTAGTCAGTAGGCAGGAGTCAGTTTGCAGAAGTCAGTCTGTAGGAGCCAGTCAGAAGGAGTCAGTCTGAGAATTAAGTCTGTAGGAGTCAGTCTGTAGGAGTCAGTCTTTGTAAGTAAGTCTGTAGGAGTCAGTCTATATGAGTCAGTCTGCATGAGTCAGTCTGTAGGAGTCAGTCTATAGTAGTCAGTAGGCAGGCGNTAGGAGTCAGTCTATATGAGTCAGTCTGCATGAGTCAGTCTGTAGGAGTCAGTCTATAGTAGTCAGTAGGCAGGCGTCAGTTTGCAGAAGTCAGTCTGTAGGAGTCAGTCAGCAGGAGNAGTCTCCAGCAGTCTGTCGGCAAGAGTCAGTCGGCTGGAGTCAGTCGGCAGGAGTCTGTCTGTAGGAGTCAGTCTGTAGGAGTCAGTCTGTAGGAGTCAGTCTGTAGGAGTCAGTCTGCAGGAGTCAGTCTGTAGGAGTCAGTCTGTAGTAGTCAGTAGGCAGGAGTCAGTTTGCAGAAGTCAGTCTGTAGGAGCCAGTCAGAAGGAGTCAGTCTGAGAATTAAGTCTGTAGGAGTCAGTCTGTAGGAGTCAGTCTTTGTAAGTAAGTCTGTAGGAGTCAGTCTATATGAGTCAGTCTGCATGAGTCAGTCTGTAGGAGTCAGTCTATAGTAGTCAGTAGGCAGGCGTCAGTTTGCAGAAGTCAGTCTGTAGGAGTCAGTCAGCAGGAGTCAGTCTTTTGTAGTCAGTAGGCAGGAGTCAGTTTGCAGGAGTCAGTCTGTAGGAGTCAGTCAGCAGGATTCAGTCTGAGAAGTAAGTCTGTAGGAGTCAGACTGTAGAAGTCAGTCTTTGTAAGTAAGTCTGTAGGAGTCAGTCTGCATGAGTCAATCTGTAGGAGTCAGTCTGTAGTAGTCAGTAGGCAGGAGTCAGTTTGCAGAAGTCAGTCTGTAGGAGCCAGTCAGAAGGAGTCAGTCTGAGAATTAAGTCTGTAGGAGTCAGTCTGTAGGAGTCAGTCTTTGTAAGTAAGTCTCTAGGAGTCAGTCTATATGAGTCAGTCTGCATGAGTCAGTCTGATCCTCAGTCAGATATCATCAGTCATCCGTCCGGTCAGTTTGCAGAAGTCAGTCTGTAGGAGTCAGTCAGCAGGAGTCAGTCTTTTGTAGTCAGTAGGCAGGAGTCAGTTTGCAGGAGTCAGTCTGTAGGAGTCAGTCAGCAGGATTCAGTCTGAGAAGTATCAGACATCCTCAGTCTCAGCAGGATTCAGTCTGAGAAGTAAGTCTGTAGGAGTCAGACTGTAGAAGTCAGTCTTTGTAAGTAAGTCTGTAGGAGTCAGTCTGCATGAGTCAATCTGTAGGAGTCAGTCTGTAGNAAGTCAGTCTTTGTAAGTAAGTCTGTAGGAGTCAGTCTGCATGAGTCAATCTGTAGGAGTCAGTCTGTAGTAGTCAGTAGGCAGGAGTCAGTTTGCAGAAGTCAGTCTGTAGGAGTCAGTCAGCAGGATTCAGTCTGAGAAGTAAGTCTGTAGGAGTCAGACTGTATAAGTCAGTCTTTGTAAGTAAGTCTGTAGGAGTCAGTCTGCATGAGTCAATCTGTAGGAGTCAGTCTGTAGTAGTCAGTAGGCAGGAGTCAGTTTGCAGAAGTCAGTCTGTAGGAGTCAGTCAGCAGGAGTCACTCTGTAGGAGTCAGTCTGAGGGGTCACTCTGTAGGAGTCAGTCTTTAGAAGTAAGAGACATCCTCAGTCAGACAGGGGTCACTCTGTAGGAGTCAGTCTTTAGAAGTAAGTCTGTAGGAGTCAGTCTGTAGGAGTCAGTCTGTAGGAGTCAGTCTGCAGGAGTCAGTCTATATGAGTCATTCTGCAGGAGTCAGTCTGTAGGAGTCAGTCTGAGGGGAGTGAGACATCCTCAGTCAGAAATCTTCATTCAGACTAGGAGTCAGTCTATAGGAGTCATTCTGCAGGAGTCAGTCTGTAGGATTCAGTCTGAGGAGTCATTCTCTAGTAGTCAGTCAGCAGGAGTCAGTTTTTAGGAGTCAGTCTGAGGGGTCACTCTGTAGGAGTCAGTCTTTAGAAGTAAGTCTGCAGGAGTCAGTCTGTAGGAGTCAGTCTGTAGGAGTCAGTCAGCAGGAGTCAGTCTGAGAAGTCAGTCTGAGAAGTCAGTCTGCAGTAGTCAGTCTGTAGTAGTCAGTAGGCAGGAGTCAGTTTGCAGAAGTCAGTCTGTAGGAGTCAGTCAGCAGGAGTCAGTATGTAGTAGTCAGTAGGCAGGAGTCAGTCTGTAGGAGTCAGTCTGAGGGGTCACTCTGTAGGAGTCAGTCTTTAGAAGTAAGTCTGTAGGAGTCAGTCTATAGGAGTCATTCTGCAGGAGTCAGTTTGTAGGATTCAGTCTGAGGAGTCATTCTCTAGTAGTCAGTCAGCAGGAGTCAGTTTTTAGGAGTCAGTCTGAGGGGTCACTCTGTATGAGTCAGTCTTTAGAAGTAAGTCTGCAGGAGTCAGTCTGTAGGAGTCAGTCTGTAGGAGTCAGTCAGCAGGAGTCAGTCTGAGAAGTCAGTCTGAGAAGTCAGTCTGCAGTAGTCAGTCTGTAGTAGTCAGTAGGCAGGAGTCAGTTTGCAGAAGTCAGTCTGTAGGAGTCAGTCAGCAGGAGTCAGTATGTAGTAGTCAGTAGGCAGGAGTCAGTCTGTAGGAGTCAGTCAGCAGGAGTCAGTCTGAGAAGTCAGTCTGAGAAGTCAGTCTGCAGTAGTCAGTCTGTAGTAGTCAGTAGGCAGGAGTCAGTTTGCAGAAGTCAGTCTGTAGGAGTCAGTCAGCAGGAGTCAGTATGTAGTAGTCAGTAGGCAGGAGTCAGTCTGTAGGAGTCAGTCTGCAGGAGTCAGTCTGAGAAGTCAGTCTGAGAAGTCAGTCTGCAGTAGTCAGTCTGTAGTAGTCAGTAGGCAGGAGTCAGTTTGCAGAAGTCAGTCTGTAGGAGTCAGTCAGCAGGAGTCACTCTGTAGGAGTCAGTCTGAGGGGTCACTCTGTAGGAGTCAGTCTTTAGAAGTAAGTCTGTAGGAGTCAGTCTGTAGGAGTCAGTCTGTAGGAGTCAGTCTGCAGGAGTCAGTCTGAAAAGTCAGTCTGAGAAGTCAGTCTGCAGTAGTCAGTCTGTAGTAGTCAGTCGACAGTAGTCAGTCTGTAGGAGTCAGTCAGCAGGAGTCAGTCTGAGAAGTCAGTCTGTAGTAGTCAGTCTGCAGTAGTCAGTCTGTAGTAATCAGTCTGCAGTAGTCAGTCTGTAGTAGTCAGTCTGCAGTAGTCAGTCTGTAGTAGTCAGTCAACAGTAGTCAGTCTGTAGGAGTCAGTCAGCAGGAGTCAGTCTGAGAAGTCAGTCTGTAGTAGTCAGTCTGTAGGAGCCAGTCGACAGTAGTCAGTCTGAGAAGTCAGTCTGCAGGAGTCAGTCTGCAGTAGTCAGTCTGTAGTAGTCAGTCAGCAGTAGTCAGTCTGTAGTAGTCAGTCGACAGTAGTCAGTCTGTAGGAGTCAGTCAGCATGAGTCAGTCTGAGAAGTCAGTCTGTAGTAGTCAGTCTGCAGTAGTCAGTCTGTAGTAGTCAGTCTGCAGTAGTCAGTCTGTAGGAGTCAGTCTGAGGAGTCAGTCTGAGAAGTCAGTCTGTAGGAGTCAGTCTGTAGGAGTCAGTCTGTAGGAGTCAGTCTGTAGGAGTCAGTAAGGAGTCAGTCTGTAGGAGTCAGACAGCAGGATTTAGTCTTTAGGTGTCAGTCTGTAGGTGTCAGTCTGTAGTAGTTAGTCTGCAGTAGTCAGTCTGTAGGAGTCAGTCTGAGGAGTCAGTCTGTAGGAGTCAGTCTGTAGGAGTCAGTCTTTAGTAGTCAGTCTGTAGGAGTCAGTCCGAAGAGGACTGGTATACTTCGCATGTAAATGATTATCTAGGTTCTTGTCCATCAGTTTAAAGTTATGTAATGGCATGTAACTCTACTGCATTCGTAAATTAATGGTTGTAATTTTTTCAGGACAATATTAGAGTATACATTGCTACTTCTTTAATCTGGAACTGTGCAGACATGATTTTATGAAGGTAAGGTCACAAGTAATACCACGAGCCTTCTCCTTCCTTTTTATATCATCTTCGTACTCTCTACTGTCTTCCCCCACTCCACCACCATTCTGGATGTACTAGTTCTTGCTCGTGAATCCTTCTGGAATATTCTCTGTTCCATCTTCAGTTATCTCCAGTTACGTGACACCGAGCAGGTGTAAGCCTGTGGAAATGCTAACAAAGCTATTACCACCCATGTTGACTTCGGCTATCTGACACCATGCAGATTGTGAAAACGATATGGAAGGACGTTCGTGTGCAGACTCCAGTTACCTGCTACAGTGCAGGTGCAGGCATGCAAGCAAAAAATGTTTTAAATTTTTGTCGAGGTCAGCTGCATTTCCTGTTCATGCAGGCTCGCAAACTCAACTCAATTAACCTAAATCGTATAGATGTTTTATTCAGAAAGAAATTTTTTTTCCATAATTTATCTCATTATTGGGCTTGTTCATTTTCTGTGTTTTGAAAAACCAAATGTTTACTATGTTTTTCCACCGCTTCTTTACATTACCTTCTATCTGAATTAATAGGGTACATGACCAAGAATAAAATAAGAGATGTAATTGTTTTAAAATTATACACATATTTTATTCATAAAATACTTTTATTATGTTTTCACATACATGGTAAGCAATATTAGTTTACATTGATAGGCGAAAAACTTTTTTTAAATTTTTTTTTCTGCATTTGTGTTGCGACATATTTTGAATTATTCAAACATATATGCAAGATAATTTTTAATAAGACACATATATATTTTTATGAAAAATTTTAAGCTGTTTTTGTTTACACACACCAACACACGTCATGAGCCTAAAATAGAACTGGTAACTATAAGTTTATTCGCACATGTTGCTCTGTTTGAGACACTGTTTCTTTATATTGTTGGTTATTATCCACTGTCCTTCCCCATCCTCATCCGGTGAGATTATCTTTACCTCGCATGGCAGGCTGCGAAAAGTCATGGCCCGCTAGCCGTACGGTACCATGTCAGCTTCTTCGTCCGGTAGGAGTCTATGCATCTCGCCATCGCATTCTTTACTGAAGCGAAGCACTGTTTGCTACCCCCCCTTTTTCTCCTCGTCGTATTTCTTAGTCCCTATGCAGGATGCCTTCTTTAATGATGATTGTTTCACCCTTGTTCAGCTCCTACAGTTCGTTGGTGCTGCATTGTAGGGTTACATCCGGCCTCATGTTTTGCACTGCGCAAGTTTCACCGTCGTACTGGATTCTGTCTATAAAATACATTTTTTATTAGCCTTTGGCATTTAGGATGCTCTGTGTTGTATGCAGGCACCAGGGTGTAGTATATGCGGGCATGATTCACACCATCACAGGCTTCTATGTTTCTCACATCATCCTCATTCTGTTTGTCTTCTAGCCAGTGCTCCACGCACCGGAACCTAGGGATGACATTGGGATAATACTTCACCATACCTTACTCGAAGGAGCTGGTGTACATCACCTAGTGTATCGAATGTTGTGGTGGTGTGATGGGAGTAGCTGCGGCGGGCGTCAACCAACTGCTGCTGGTGGTGATAGGGGTCTGCGTTGAGCCCTCATGTGCTGGAAGTCATTCGTCGCATGTCGTCGAGGTGAGGGTGGTGCTGGGTCGTAGACCTGATGTTATCAGTTGCATGAGGTCGGCAGTCGCTTGGTCTGCAGAGCCGTTCGTGTTTTTCACTGTGCGGGCCTTTCTTCGACGGAGGAGATGGTGCCGGTGGTGGCTGCTGCTTTGCGACGTAGCGCCTTGCACTAGCTGCGGGAATGAGGAGAGTCCAGAACGGAAGTGGTGCAGCCTGCGAAGCACTCCTTGCAGGGCAGGCAGTCGCGAATATCTTCGTCTTGCTGCAGGTAGGTTGGAAGTCTCTTATACACATACCGAACTTTGAGGTGTGGGTACGTCAGCAGTAACTATTTCGGTAGAATGCCCAGTTCGTTATCTGTATCTAGGGCCGCCGCTGTATGCAACGATCGCCGAAATTATTTTCTGCCCACTGGGACAGCACACAAACATCTGCCGCTTGGCGATGTGAAAATTCCAGACGAGAAATAAATTGTCGGTAAGCTCTGAAATACTAGCTGGGAGGGGGGTTTGTGGTGGGGAATTAGTGGGTGGGGAGGGGAATGAAAGGAGTGGAGGGGGATAAATGTCCGGGTGGTTCATGAGCTCGGGAAGGGGAGGGGGTGTGGTTTTACTGAGATCCCTAATTTTTCCTTTAATACGCAAGGAGTGTTCAAGGCACGGACAACTGGCGGAGGGCACAAGTGTAGGATTCAGGAACAGAAGTAAAAAAGGTTAAGTGAACGGAGATATGCAGGCCGTAGAAATCTAATTTTGAAATACTCTCTCCGCTCGACTCCAGACCAGCGGTTCGCAGCCGAGACACGCAGTTCCTTGAGAGGCAGCGGCATGGTGTTAATAATATTCCACTTGGGCAGGTCAGCGAGCCACCACAGAGAGGGCTGCTGCAGGATGTAATCGATGGACGATCGCCTACGCATAAGAATTACTGGAATGTGGTGGGGTGAGAGAGTGAAGTGTCCACCCACACTTGGTAGGAACGACCCTCCAGGAACGAGCAGACGAGATGTATGAGATGGGGTGGGATGTCCTTGGCAGAGAGGTAGGTGACAAGCGATTGATGAGGGACGGAGTCAAAGGCTCTGGCATGGTCGAGGAGTATCTTGTGTTGGCGTCGCGAGAACCCAGTCACGACGACGTGTTCCACACGGGCGATGGCATGGGTGGTGGAATGGTGGGCGTGGAAACCGAATTGGTGGTTGGGGGAGGATGTTGGTGGTGGAGACGGCGTGTAGGAAGCGATGGTGGATGACCTTCTCGGCAACTTTGGAGATGATGGGAGAAGAGGAATGGGTATATATGAAGAGAGGAGGTAACTGTGTTTATCCTAATTTCGTTTGGTCTAACTTCATCTACCCAAATTTCTTTTAGCCTAACTTTAGGGCAAACGAAATTATGGCAAATGCAATGCCACCGACCTGCCCCCACATAGATATGGGAGATTTCTGGACCATAAAGCAGCCACCAAGACCACTGCCACTAGCATCGCATGGGGCAGTTGAGGGAATTCTGAAGCAAATTAGGGAGTTGAATGAGATAGAACAAGAATCTTAGCTGAGAGTTTGGGTGATTGCACAACCTTGAGCTATAAAAGACTAGTCAGAAGAGCAACGAAGAGCGAGGGGCGTTACCAGTGGGAGGAAAATCAACATCGGTGCAGTGAAGAGTGCGACTGGCAGGCTGGACTATCGGACTGGATGCGTGAGTGTAAAATACATTTCAAATGATGGCAACAGACAGACTGAACATGTGTTAATGATGAGTGAGAGTTAATTAACTATAACCTAACAGAGACCTAGAGAAGAACTTTAATTAGAGTTGAGATAGACATTAAATATGGCGCTCATTGAGAAATAAAAAGTGCAATAGTGGAGATAGGTTTATCAATGCTGTAAACAATAGCGTTATTAATAAATTGAAATCAAATGTAGTTCCTTTATTTTTACTAAGACCTCCATCCCTTACGAACTCGGATATGCCCAATGATGTCTTGGACGACTTTTGTTCTTGTTTCCAGCGAAAACAATGTATGCTGATGCAGTTAAAATGACATCCTTGTCCTCCCACTTCTTGCAAAGATCTCGAGATAGTAACCGTCGATCAGGTGAAGCTATGGCAGTCGACATGTCGTGCAACATTGTCAGATAACTATTTTGTAGCTTAGTTGTAGACAGGCAATGGTCATCCGGCAGAGGTCATGCGACTTGGTCGCGCGACAGTGTTTCGTGACCAGTCGACCCAGTGTAGACATGGCATTAGACTTCCAATTTTAAATATGTGTGTTTTTTTGCCTTTTTATCAATAAAAAAAAGAAAACTTTGAAATTAGAAAATTTGTTTTTATTTAGAAATTATTTCAAAAGTATACACTTGCTTGTGTTCTGTTTACCGTAAATAGGTGTTTGAAAGGTTTTTCACCTTGTTCTAAGCACATTCGTGCCCAACTTCACGCACTTTGGCTACCCCGAAGTATCCCTGCAGCTGGCAGAGACATACATGGTAGCCGAATTTGGTATTTCATTTAATCTTTCGAGTTTCTTTGATGTATCCCCCAAAAAATAATCAATAGGAGTTAAGTCTGGCGACTGTAGAGGACAAGTCCCTGGTCCTCCTCTCCCAATCCACCGACCAGGAAAACTTTGGTTTAAAGTATGCCTGGCCACCAAGGAAAATAATGGACTGGGCATCCATATTGTTGAAATTACATTAACATCAGTGTTGCTAGTGCAACATCTTCTAGCAACTCAGTCAGTGTTTTTTGCAGAAACTCATAGTACCGCTCACCATTAAATTGCTCATCAAAAAAATAAGGCCCGATAACTTTATCATGGATGAGTCCACGCCAGGTATTTAGAATCAAAATCTGCTGGTTGTCTTACTGATGTAACCAATGAGTGTTTTCTGCTGACCAATATTGAGCATTGCGGATATTTACATCACCATTTAATTTAAAAGTGGCCTCATCAGTCCACAGTATGATAGTCGTAAAGTCCAGATTTTAATTAAAAACCAGTTGCAGAAGGCGATTATTGTCTGTAAATCATCTTCGCTTAGTGCCCGATGGACATGAATGCGATAGGGATGTAAACCCCCATCGTGTAGAATATTCCATATGACACTTTTGGTCACGTTGGAATCCTGTGCTTTTCTTCGAGTAGAAAGCTGTAGACCCAGACGTATTGCAGTAAGAATATCTGCACTTCTATCGTCTCTAACATGTCTTATGATTTGATTGTTATGATTGTGGGTTAGTTGCATTTGGCCACTTTTGTGAATCCGTGGCTCCAATCGCTGGAAAAACATGCTGTGGCCGACATGAATGATTTTTATATCTCCCTGCATAAACCCGCTCTGCTTGTCGATAATTCTGGTGACATTATCCAAGCACCATAAGCCTATCAAATGCCTCTTCGTTAGAATATGCCATTACTGCACGAATAACATAAACAAATTAAAAACCACAGTATAAACCTTTCACAGTGTATGTACCACCAAAATGCCTCTTTGTTCGACACAAGGAATGGCACAAGCAGAGAGGAAATGCAAGTAATGCTATATAGTGTCAACAGTTCCTGCTGACCTCTGTTGGGCTGATGTGGCATGGCACATTGCAACATTGGGAGTGCCAGATTATTGTGATATATTCAAAATGGCAAAACATACTAGTAATTTTTTAGACAAAAAATTTTCAGTTTTGTGAACTCTGTTCAGGTATACTAATTTTGTACCTTTTTCCCATTTCAAATTCTGAAATAAACTTCGTCTCCTCCAGTTTCTGGTGTATTCAAGGCAATGTAAGGATCACCATTCTATTCTTTCTTAAAGGTTTGCCTACAGCACATTTTGTGTAAAAAACTGGGATGCACTGTTTCCGATAAAAATGACTGGTATTGTAGGCCTGAGACACCTGGTATATCCAATGAAATATAGAGGTTTGGTGGAGGCTTGACGACTGAACAGCCAATAAATATTGGCGAGGTTAAGTCTCCTGCTGTTTACCCTACCGGGATGTGTGCTTCGTTATTTGTACATCTGCACAAGAGTGAAGCCCTGGAGGGGGTAAATTGAAGGCGAAAAACACTACCTACTTATAAGCCTTTAAAGAATTTTTTCTGAGATGTATTATTTAAATAACATTGTCTGAATTTTTCCAATTTTTATGGAATTGATTCTTATATAACTATATGCGATGTTTAAATTATTATGGGAATTTTTATAAATATTTTTTAGAAGTTTTAATATTTTCTTCCCTAATTTTTATTATTTGTGGAGGGGATGGGTGGAAGGGAAGGGGTTAGGTTTAGGAGGGTAGGTGATGTGGGCTGCAGGATGGAGTTTTAGGGAGGGGGCCATGACTGCTGATCTGCCTGATCCGCTGAACCTGACTCGGTTCCTCGAATGCGCTTCTAATGCTCTGAATACTATGTGAATCATTCTGCTAGGAGCCTCGAAAACACTTGCCTCTATGAGGACTTTTTTACTCTCGCATCGAGGGAACCTGTATCCGTTTTGTTCATTCGAGGACTCGATTAGGACATTTTTTCATGTTTTGGGGACTTTTTTTGGGAAAGGTGATTTTGGGCTAAAATCAACAATTTATAACGTAATTTTTTGCGGTAAAACAGGTTATTTAATCTTTAACATGATCACTGCAGGCCACCGGCCGCGACCTCCACCTGTGAAGTCAACTGAGTTGGCAGCCGAATTCGAAATCCGACTTCTGAATCCTGTGCTGAACTTCTCTATTTTATACTACTCTATTGGCAAATGCGCTCTCCTCTGTTCCTCTTTCAACTTTGTTCTCCCCCGAATTTGCATTACTCCCCCCCCCCCNCCCCCCTTCCCCCAAACTAGGGCCTCTCCAGATGTTTACTATATAGGTAGGATATCCCAATTATGAGACCCGGCCCTGGTATGAGACCCATGCCTAGCGGAACAAGGAAGTGCTGCTACCTACCATTTACATGTGGATCTATTAGAAGCCACGATTTCCCGTCCACAGAGTGAGCCATGTTTGTTTCTGATGCGTGCTACAGCCAGAATCACTGTTTATGAGGAATTGTTTATTCTGAGTTTTTGTAGGTCTAAATTTCGACATAAAAGACTGTTGTTTATTTTCCATTCATACTGTCCGATGGGAAGTGAAATAAGCTTCCTTTTGTATTGTTAAGAAATAGTGGTAGTTATCATTTTAATCTTGTGAATTTGATTCCTTACAACCATTATAACTTTCCTAATGAGGTAGTGGCTCATATTAGCTGCTTCATTCTTTAAAGAATAATAATAATAATAACGATGTTTAAGTTATAATTTAATTATGTCAATTGAAGCAAGCTGATGTACAGTGCGCATTAAATACTAAGATTGAATGAATTGCGCTGTGGTGGTAATGTATAACAGCTGGAAAAAAACATTTTGGAAGGCAAGCACAAATGCCTGTGACCATTAGATATAGCATGGATATGCAAATTGAATGATAACGTTTTATTTCCGTGGCATAATAACCCTATAGTTAGGTCTCACATTAAAATTCAAACATTTGTAGAATTTAAGAATACAGTTACATCAAAATATACATAAAAGATAAATTCGACCTGTGTTAAACATTATAGCGCAATAATCTGAAGTTAGGTTTTTTAATACATTAGCTTCTACAATGAATTCTAACTCTTAAAATTATTTTGTCACAGATGACACCACCGAAATGCAAGAAATAGGAACCTGAAATGATGGTTCGTTCTGTTCGCAGTGTGAGAGCAGGTAAAATGGGCTACAAGCGGGCCGAAAAATATTTCGGTATCCCAAAAGGAACCCTGTAACGGTACGTAAAAGACCAAAAGTCACCTGAAGCTTTAGTGAAAGTTAGTTTAAGTAGACGACCAGTGTTAAAAGATGANGGTACGTAAAAGACCAAAAGTCACCTGAAGCTTTAGTGAAAGTTAGTTTAAGTAGACGACCAGTGTTAAAAGATGAGTTAGAATCAGAGAGTGTGTGTTATAGTGTTGATCTGGATTCCCGGTTGTATGGATTGAGGAGAAATGACTTCAAGCATATAGAATTTCCGTTAGATTTAATAAATGGCATTAAACATCCTTTTTCAGAAGACACAAAACCTGCTGGAAGGAAGTGGCTGAGAGGGNGTTAGATTTAATAAATGGCATTAAACATCCTTTTTCAGAAGACACAAAACCTGCTGGAAGGAAGTGGCTGAGAGGGTTTTTAAGGCTTCACCCGCAGTCAGCTGTCAGAAGTCCCGGGGGACATCCTTAGCCAGAGTGAAGGGTTTCAATCCTGACAGTATTTCAAAGTTTTTCTACTTGTATGGAACGGAATTTGAGAAAATCAATCATCAGCCTCACCATCTTTATAACATAGATGAAACTGGAATAACTGCTGTGCAGCACAAACATAGCAAAGTCATAACCTCAGAAGGCAAAAATAATGTCGAATGCTTGACATCAGCAGAGAGAGGCTGCCTTATCACCATTGTAGCTTGTATAAATTCAATGGGAACCTATGTTCCGCCTTTAATAGTCTGGCCAAGAAAAAACATTAAGGATGAATTAATTCATGGTGCCCTAACTCGTTCAAACTCGGCATGTCACTCGTCAGGTTGGATACAGAGAGACATTTTTACAATGTGTTTTGACCACTTCATGAAGTCTGTGAAACCTTACAAGACTTCCGGTACCTGTGTTGCACCCGGGCCCATGAGCGGGGAGAGTGCCCCAAAACACCAGATGAGCCAGTGGCACATNCTTCCGGTACCTGTGTTTCACCCGGGTCCATGAGCGGGGAGAGTGCCCCAAAACACCAGATGAGCCAGTGGCACATTTTAACTACGAAGGCGAGGCGGACAACCTGGCAAATGCGTCTATTTGTCCTAATTATAATTAGTATTTAGTCTCACGTGCACGATCTCTCTCCACAGCAGTCCTCATGCAGGCNCGTCTATTTGTCCTAATTATAATTAGTATTTAGTCTCGCGTGCACGATCTCTCTCCACAGCAGTCCTCATGCAGGTGGCCCAACTCCGGACTGTTCCAAACTTTCAAAGGGAAGTCATCAAGGGGCCGAATACACAGGGACCATGGCTACCTGAATCCTATTCTCCTAACACAAACCGTTCCATAGCAGTCCTGGGTTAATCCCCGGACGTTTCCGTCGCGGCGTGGCCGCCTCCCGTCCACATCGTCAGCATTTTCCAACCACTATACTCAAACTGACGACCACGCGCCTTCTGGCCCACCACNCGTCAGCATTTTCCAACCACTATACTCAAACTGACGACCACGCGCCTTCTGGCCCACCACCTGGTTTCGGCGTGGGCCCAGTCCGTTTCGTTCAACCCTCACATGTCAACCCTCTGTGCCAGACCCTTCTATTGCGGAACCATCCCATGGTCAGGGTGTACCGGCGGTGCCAGAACAGGTCTTCAACCACTGCTGCACATCAGGGCGCGGTACCGGGTTCCCTTTTAGGGGCCCATTACCAAGCCTTCCTAAATTTATTTACTTTCCTTTCTCGTTTGAACCTACTCCCTTGGCTCCGTTTTTTCTTGGAGGCGACCATATCCATTCATCGTGCCGGTTCACCAGTACAGCAAGCGAATACGTATTTTACAAGTTTGTTTACATTCCTGACCAATGTCTGCCCTTAAAGGAGTGACCTGAAATACCACGATTTCAGCCACTTACTGACAGTGCACAGTCCAGATGTCGTCTGTATTCCTAACTCTTGGGGTCGTCCTTCAGATTAATGCGCCTATTTGGGCTATAGTATCTATAGTGGACTGCTCTAAGCAGGACCCCCCACAACAATAAAACAAGCGAGACTGAAAGGTGTTAAACTCCGCCGTATTCCCCCAGTGGGCAAGATAGAAGTAGTGGCGGTTCGGGTATACTGCCTTGGAATGGGATAATGTAATGTTTTAGTGTACCTGCCGGAAACCGGGGGATTTCCGGCGGACGGCATACGTAAGCTTTTAAATTTCGACGCCCGGGTCATAGTTACGGGTGACTTAAATTGCCGACATAGAGCATGAAGCTGCGTGTCCTCTAATCAGCGAGGCACGCAGCTCCACCGCCTGCTAGAATCTCCACACATTCGTTGCTTTGCACCTCCCAATTTCACTTTCATCCCAATGTCTACTCACCTTCGATAGAGTGTACTGGACCTCTTTGTGGCTCCTGGCCCGGTGGTGGTCNCACTTTCATCCCAATGTCTACTCACCTTCGATAGAGTGTACTGGACCTCTTTGTGGCTCCTGGCCCGGTGGTGGTCTTGGGCATCTCGGTCCGCCCAGAACTCGCCTCAGATCATATTTCTGTCATCGGCTACACATATTCTGCCACCCCCTTGTTTAGTTCCACTCATTATGATTTTCACCACGCCGATCCGCAGATTTTTCNGGCTACACATATTCTGCCACCCCCTTGTTTAGTTCCACTCATTATGATTTTCACCACGCCGATCCGCAGATTTTTCGTTCACACCTTAACTGTACCCATAAGTGAGATATTTCTCTCTCTGATCCGACTAGTCTAAACCACCACGTCTCAGTTTTCACAGATACTGTCTTAGAGGAGGCACGAGAGGCGATTTCGCTCCACCCTGCCCCTGTATGGGTNACGTCTCAGTTTTCACAGATACTGTCTTAGAGGAGGCACGAGAGGCGATTTCGCTCCACCCTGCCCCTGTATGGGTACTCCCTTTCCCCCTGACAACCACCGCCTGGTCCAGCAGAGTAATGCTGCTCGCCGGCGGTGGCAACACACCCGTGCTCCGGCGGAGTGCGAGGCATTTCTCACTTTACGCGCCCTCTGTTGGTCCGTGACATCCGCCTGGGTCGCGGCTGACATGGCCCGTCGCACATCATCGCTTCGTTTATCTTCCTGTTCAATTTGGTGGTTTGTGCGTCAGTTATCATCCTCACCTCATTTCATTACGCTTCTGGACCACGGAACTCCGCATCCCGCGGAGTCTCCGGTGGACAAGGCGGAACTCCTTGCAGACTATTTCGTTTNCTTCTGGACCACGGAACTCCGCATCCCGCGGAGTCTCCGGTGGACAAGGCGGAACTCCTTGCAGACTATTTCGTTTCCACTTTCATTCCCGTTTTTCCCCCGGGACCCAAACATTGCGCCCCACTCATTATCAACCGCCACCGCCCCCAACCCTGGCGACATACGCCTCTCCACTCCAGGCCAGGTTTTCCTATCACACCTCTTTTATTCGTTTGTTCTCTGCTCCAGGTCCTAGCCGTGTTCATCCGCGGCTGGTTTATTCACTTCCCGGTAAGGCTATAGTCTAACTAACCCGATTAATTAACGCCTTAATTTTCACTGGCTACTTCCCAACCGCCTGGCGGACTGCNAGGCTATAGTCTAACTAACCCGATTAATTAACGCCTTAATTTTCACTGGCTACTTCCCAACCGCCTGGCGGACTGCCTATAAACAGGGAGAAGATTTCCACTATAGAGGACGAGTAAATGGGTCCAGCTATCGCCCTAACAGCCTTCTTTCAGTCTTCTCTAAAGTGGCCGAACGTATTCTTCTCTCCCGGCTAGAACGCCATCTTACCCAGTTCGGCTCCCTTCCAGCATTTCATTTTGGTTTTCGCTGCCAAGTTAATTTGTGGTCTATCCAATAAGGATCTATAAATCGAATTCTGACAAACAGATTTTTTTGTTAAAATAATGTTAAATCTCGTTTAGGCTTTTTTAGAAATTATTATTGTTTCTCATTTCCCCTGGTTCCGAAAATAAATGGTAAAGTATATGGTGAAAAGCTCCTTTGTTAACTGTCTTTGTAGGACTACTAATATCCAATGTGGCGGTGTTGTTTTATTATTGCAGTATCATCTGCGTACATTTGAATATTAGCGTTACTGCGTGTATATGTTATTGGGATGTCGGCTGTGTAAATGCTGTATATAAAAGAGGGAAGCGCCGACCTCTGTGGTACTCCTGCTGTTGCTGTTTTAGTGTTGGAGTCTGCTCCAAGATTACAATGCATCTTTGCAGAATTATTTAAACATTGTGCTAATAAATTTACATAAGTAGCTAAAAAATTGTAGTTTATTAATTAATATATTAGTCCTGGGAGCCAGACTTTATCGATACGAAAAAGACACAGATTCTTTCAATAATGAGTAAATTGTTGTTCTTTATGATTAAATCCATATGTTATGTATTTAACTATTTTAATGATGGGGTGTATGGTGCTGTGCTGGGCTCTGAAACCATACTAGTTATCAGGGATTAGTTTGTTTNTCTGCTCCATCTAATGTTACGTAGAAACGTCTATTATTTAAACATTGTGCTAATAAATTTACATAAGTAGCTAAATAATTGTAGTTTATTAATTAATATATTAGTCCTGGGAGCCAGACTTTATCGAATGCTTTTTCTGTGTCTAAGAATGTTATTACTGTAAATTGTTGTTCTTTATGATTAAATCCATATGTTATGTATTGAACTATTTTAATGATGGGGTGTATGGTGCTGTGCTGGGCTCTGAAACCATACTAGTTATCAGGGATTAGTTTGTTTAGATCTGCATAATTTTCTAGTATGTATAGTAGAGCTTTTTCAAATATTTTACTTATACTGTTTAATAAACTTATTGGTTGTCTGTTTTCTGGTTTAGTAGTACCTTTTCCAGGTTTTGGCAAGATTATTACTTTAGTATTTTTCCAGACCTATGGGGATCTGTATAATTTAAACATTGAATTACATATTTCTAAAATATATTCTAGGGCATTTACTAGTAGTTTCTTTAGGGCTTAAAGTTTTATCCCATCTGGTCCTCCAGATTTATTATTAGTGTGTATTTTATTAATTTTTAATAGTTCTTGTAGTGTAATGAGTTTGTATACAGATGTTTCTTTTAGTTTTAGGTATTTGTTTATGTCGTTGTTTATTGTTTGAGTGAACTGTTTATCTTGTACCTCTTTATTGGGGGAAAATTGATTGTCTAGACTGTCGGCTATTATGTTAGCTTTTTCCCTAGCAGTGTATACATTTCCTTGGGACTTTTCTATTGCTGGGGTAGTTAATTTTTTGCATTTCCTTGTTAGTGATTTCGTTAATCGCCAAATTTGGTTTGGGTTATGAGCTGCATTTTTCGTTGTTTCGCTTCAGGTTTTTNTGGGGGAAAATTGATTGTCTAGACTGTCGGCTATTATGTTAGCTTTTTCCCTAGCAGTGTATACATTTCCTTGGGGCTTTTCTATTGCTGGGGTAGTTAATTTTTTGCATTTCCCTGTTAGTGATTTCGTTAATCGCCAAATTTGGTTTGGGTTATGAGCTGCATTTTTCGTTGTTTCGCTTCAGGTTTTTNTGTTAGTGATTTCGTTAATCGCCAAATTTGGTTTGGGTTATGAGCTGCATTTTTCGTTGTTTCGCTTCAGGTTTTTATTTTTATTTCTTCTAGTTTGATTTAACCTGCCTTTTAAGTACTGTTTCAATTACAGGATTTCTTCTCTCTCATCTGAAAGTATTTCGCGCTTGATTTTTAGGGCTATTAAATAGTCTACTTCCAGCGAATTTGCTCGTGTGTATTTATTTGCCTTTTTGTCCACGTATTTGGTGTTTTGATTTAATGTTTTCTTNCTTCCAGCGAATTTGCTCGTGTGTATTTATTTGCCTTTTTGTCCACGTATTTGGTGTTTTGATTTAATGTTTTCTTAACTGTGTCTGGAAAAGGTTTTGCATCGTGTAAATTAAGATCAAGCAGCAAAAAAAGATCGCCACAAAGTTTAAATCTATTAGGTCTTTTTGAAAATTCTTACAGTTTGTTATTGGTCACTTAACTGTGTGTTTACTATTAGATCTGTGTGTGTTTAAAGTTANTTTTGAAAATTCTTACAGTTTGTTATTGGTCACTTAACTGTGTGTTTACTATTAGATCTGTGTGTGTTTAAAGTTAATTTCGTAAAGACTGGGAGGTGATCTGAGTCTAATTAATCTAAAACTTCTGATTCGATGTTAGAATTGGGAATGTTGGTTAGGATGATGTCTAATTAATCCGGTCTGTAGCAATAATTCGGTAAATGGATGGGTTTAGGTGGTGGAAGNTGTTGGTTAGGATGATGTCTAATTAATCCGGTCTGTAGCAATAATTCGGTAAATGGATGGGTTTAGGTGGTGGAATAATTACATAATTATTTTTATCTGCATAACTACTTAGTTTTATTCCGTTTGTATTATTATATAAGCAGTCCCATTATTTANCATAACTACTTAGTTTTATTCCGTTTGTATTATTATATAAGCAGTCCCATTATTTATTTTTACTGTTTAGGTCCCCTGCTATTAAAAAGTGTTATGTATCTCCCATAATGTTATTTAAGGCTTGTTCATTTAATTTAATTGTAGGGCAACAATACGCAGCTGCCATTTGGATGGGTGTATGGTTATTTTTAATATTTATTTCTTTGGCTTCAATTACCAAATTTCATCAATTTAAATGGACCATCACTACCCACAATTTTTTAATTATTATGGCTGTTCTTCTTCCCCTTTGATCCCTGTCTGATCTGTATATATTGTATCCTCGAAAATGTATTTGGTCCTGGTTATGGAGTCTTGTTTCTATGATAAAAGCTATATAAATTCCATATATTATAAGCTGTTGATGTNTATTTGGTCCTGGTTATGGAGTCTTGTTTCTATGATAAAAGCTATATAAATTCCATATATTATAAGCTGTTGATGTTGTTAATATTTTTGAGATTATTTCCCGCAGGCATTCCAGTATAATAGGTTTAATGTATATTCTGTTTTAGAGTAAGCCATTACTGTATGAGAGTAGCTAGTGCNCAGGCATTCCAGTATAATAGGTTTAATGTATATTCTGTTTTAGAGTAAGCCATTACTGTATGAGAGTAGCTAGTGCCTGTAGCAATGGTAATTGCTTGTCAGCAAGTGTTTGTGCTGCCCTGATGGGGACGAAATATGGTCGCATGTGTGTGATTAACTGTGAGAGGTGCGTGTCGCAGAGTAGTTATGTTAGCTCCCGGATGTCGTTTAGTGTGGCACCGAGACCTTCATCCATTTGGGGTGGCTATATCGGGTTCTCCAAGAGAGACGAACGTCTGTTTGGCTGCTGTGGTGGCCTTTGGTCGTCCNCATTTGGGGTGGCTATATCGGGTTCTCCAAGAGAGACGAACGTCTGTTTGGCTGCTGTGGTGGCCTTTGGTCGTCCATCCTCCTTGCCCAGGGGCTGGGCCTCGCATCCCCAGTGCCCGGGTCACCCCGAGAGGGCCCAACGGCCGTAGTCCTGCTGTTTCCAGCCTCACTGCCCCCGGCGGCGNCCCAGTGCCCGGGTCACCCCGAGAGGGCCCAACGGCCGTAGTCCTGCTGTTTCCAGCCTCACTGCCCCCGGCGGCGCCCTCCCCGGCCAAAACTGACACTGGCTGGGTCGACCCCTGCACCTCAGGCACGCTGTGCTGCGCAGTTGCANGGCGCCCTCCCCGGCCAAAACTGACACTGGCTGGGTCGACCCCTGCACCTCAGGCACGCTGTGCTGCGCAGTTGCAAGAACTGTGCAGGATTTGTGTGGTTTCGTGCCTGTTGTGAGAACTGTGGACTTATATTTCTGACTATGTTTGCTCGTCGATCTTGTACAATTTTCTTGTTTACTAAACAAGATGTGTCCGCAGCGTAATGTCCCTCCTGGCTGCAGTTAGCACACCGCAGTGGCAGAAGGTCATCCTTGAGAGTTGGGCAGACAGTGTGCTTGTGCGGGCTCGTACAGTTTATGCACACTGTTTGCATGTTACAGTGTTTGTCTGTGTGGCCCCAATGACTGCAGTTGTGGCAGTTTGGCACATCTTCTGGTCGCGGCTTGTAAGGCTCTATACGGATGGTGGTCCAATATAGCCTTGTGACCCTGAGGAAGCCTTTCTTACTTTGTTTGATCATTACTGACCATGTGCATGTCGACACATAGTCGGGATCTTCAGGGGTGTGAAAGCGGAACTTTCTTTTAAAGTTGTGGGNACTGACCATGTGCATGTCGACACATAGTCGGGATCTTCAGGGGTGTGAAAGCGGAACTTTCTTTTAAAGTTGTGGGGGTCAATGACTTCAACCCCGCACCTGATGATGAACTCCGTGAGAATTGCCTGTTTAACCCCTTGGGGAGACAGGTTTTTTATGANCCGCACCTGATGATGAACTCCGTGAGAATTGCCTGTTTAACCCCTTGGGGAGACAGGTTTTTTATGATAAACCTTTGAGGCTTCTCATCAGGGTGAGACTGCGTGTAATGGGTGGCATCAGCGAGAATGCTCAGAGCCTTCTCGTATTCTNTTGAGGCTTCTCATCAGGGTGAGACTGCGTGTAATGGGTGGCATCAGCGAGAATGCTCAGAGCCTTCTCGTATTCTCTCCGTGTGTAAAACATGAGTTTAAGTTTTCGCCTCTGAGTGAGAGTGTTGTGGAAGCTTATTCCATTGTTGCAGAGCAGCAGGGTCACCTGTTTTGGTGGCCTGCTGTCTGGTATTATGATAAGCACGGGCCTATATCTGTTTTTCTGTTGTAGTGGTGGGTTCTTTGAGGAGTCACTACTCTCTTCGCTTTCCTTAGCAAACTCCTCTGTCAGGATTTCAAACCTGTTCTTGATATATATATATCTTTCCCTTCCGCTATAATATCTGCTTTCCTTCTAGAAAGTATTTCTTTTGATGGAGATGAACCCCTCCTCGTCCGGGCCCTTTTCCCGGAGGTGAGCTCCGTCCTGATCCAGTATGAGTGTCAGTGTGCGAGGACGAAACACTGGATCACCTACTCCCGCACCCCCCGATTGAACCGCTGGTGATGTTAAAAAAAACCCATCAGTGAGTTCGCTCTGGTCCAACTGGGACTTGTTGGCCCCACCTGCACTCGTTTGTGGGCTGGTGGTGCCCTCAAATCGCCTGTTTTCCATGCTACATATTTGCATTGGAGCACTTTCCNTATATATATATCTTTCCCTTCCGCTATAATATCTGCTTTCCTTCTAGAAAGTATTTCTTTTGATGGAGATGAACCCCTCCTCGTCCGGGCCCTTTTCCCGGAGGTGAGCTCCGTCCTGATCCAGTATGAGTGTCAGTGTGCGAGGACGAAACACTGGATCACCTACTCCCGCACCCCCCGATTGAACCGCTGGTGATGTTAAAAAAAACCCATCAGTGAGTTCGCTCTGGTCCAACTGGGACTTGTTGGCCCCACCTGCACTCGTTTGTGGGCTGGTGGTGCCCTCAAATCGCCTGTTTTCCATGCTACATATTTGCATTGGAGCACTTTCCGAGTGTATGTCACCGGCACTTCTCTACGGGCTGTGTATCTCGTTAGTTGATTGTGTCTGTGGGTGATTTTCTCCCTGCGGTGTTGGTGAAGATGTTACCATTCTGTCGGTGTTCTTACCTGTTTCCATCTTAGGACCGCACTTCGTCATGCCTTTATAAAGACACCGAACTCGGTGTTGTGTGCGTTGCGAAGTCGCTCCCGACTCACCTAACACCTAACACTCCGGTGGCTGACCTGCACTCTAGAGGAGAGCACAGAGAGCATGTACACCCAGCACCAGAGCTCAGTGCAAAGTGGCTGACGTGCCGTCGCTGCTTTTCATCACTGCCGAATCTCAGAGTGGAGGTAGTTCAGACCCCATAAGGGGCCCTTAACCACCCAGCGGGGTTGTNTTTTCATCACTGCCGAATCTCAGAGTGGAGGTAGTTCAGACCCCATAAGGGGCCCTTAACCACCCAGCGGGGTTGTCATCTAACCTACAGGGAGATTAGGAAGAAGCAAGATTGGCCCTCCTCCCAACTCCCTGCATCATCCAAATTTTTAGTTACGGAGGTTTCCCTCCGCAACTAATTAAATGGGCCCACTGAGTTTNCCAACTCCCTGCATCATCCAAATTTTTAGTTACGGAGGTTTCCCTCCGCAACTAATTAAATGGGCCCACTGAGTTTCCCCAGCAAGCCCGCTACCCAAAAATGTTCCCCTCCTCTCCGCCGGCCTGCACAAGAAAAGAAGAGGGAGGCAGCTCTGCCAAGGTAAGTGGCACTACTTTAGTATAAAATTTAGAAAAGCAGGTCAACTTAATAATAACCTGGACAAGGAATAGAATACCCCGGCCCGGTTTTATAATTTAAAAAGGGAATCTAGAAACAAATGATAAAAAATATAAATCCGGTGACTCTAAACAACGCGAAGTAAAGTTGGTTGAGCTCACGCATAAATTGTGGGTGAGGCATAATTTATGGTCGTTACAAAAACTGCAGTTCAAAATTAAGAGAAGTGCTTTACTGGGCAATAATTTAATATACAATAATTAAGCAATAAATAAATAAGTCGTCGCTTTTATGAAGCCAAAATCGCTGGAGTCGCATGGCAGGTTAAAAGTGGTGCGGGAGATATGTGTGTGCTACGAGAGCAGAAGGCAGAGTGACTGGTGCGACTCGCTAACTCGCTAAAATTAAGGGGGGGCCCACTCCCCTAACAAAAAATATTACTCAGGGATGTTTGCCGGTTAGTATATTTAGTCCTTACGGCCTCTGCACTTACCAGGGATTTTAGTGTACTTGGTGAAATGAATGGACGTGGTATTATGATTTCATGGGTGATGATGTGATAATGCAGTGCTTTGTCATCGGAGTCCCCACACCTCCCTCCACCCACCCCAACATCCTTCATTGTGCAACAGCCTCGAAGTGGNGTGCTTTGTCATCGGAGTCCCCACACCTCCCTCCACCCACCCCAACATCCTTCATTGTGCAACAGCCTCGAAGTGGGAAGGAGGTTGTAGCCACTGGAGCCTCCCCCAAACCCTCAGGCGGCATTTCTGGCAGCGTGAGCAGCCAGGTTTTTGGTTTCCAGTCGGAGAATGCAGTATTCGCATACCCGCTCCTATTCCGCACTCTGCTGCAGGTTTCCCCCCTCCTATAGAGAGCCCGGTTAGGCTTTACCCATCAGGCCACCCAGAGAAGGGGGGGTGGCATCGAACTTACAGGATGTGACCCACGAAAGCGGTCCTGTATGTAGGCTTGCGGAGATTTAATCTCGCGCCAGAGGCCTATAACTGCAGCTGAAGCTCGCAAGAAGCGAGATCCTACTAGCTTGCATATCTCCGGGCCTCCCTAGGATGTGGATGGATCTCTGGTGTTGTGGAATGTAATCATAATATAGGTAAACCGGTTGGGAAACGTTGTTATGATATGTCGGCATTCAGTATTCTCCTAGCATTATATGGCAGACACAGAGCCAGCAGAACATCGGCTGGGATGCGTCCTGTAATCAATAACCATATCCTGTGCGCCTGTACTCATGCTCGCAAACACATTCAGACAGGTANGCGTCCTGTAATCAATAACCATATCCTGTGCGCCTGTACTCATGCTCGCAAACACATTCAGACAGGTATTTTTTTAAAATTTTTTTTTTGGTCATTTATTTATCCATTTACACATATACATACACACAACACACATTAGATCATAGATTATTGTGAGACTTATTTATACATAATATAAGAAATTAACTCGAAAGAGAATAATAAAATCGAATAAATAAAATAAAATCTGAATAATACAATGAAATTGAAATAAAATAATAATTAGTTTGGAATAGAATAATTAAATCGTGATAATATAAGACATCTAAGTAATATAATAAATAATTAGTACTATATATACATACGGCCAACTTTGGCCCTATCCAAACTATTTACAATGTGTAATCTAAGCTATGCACAAGTNCATAGATTATTGTGAGACTTATTTATACATAATATAAGAAATTAACTCGAAAGAGAATAATAAAATCGAATAAATTAAATAAAATCTGAATAATACAATGAAATTGAAATAAAATAATAATTAGTTTGGAATAGAATAATTAAATCGTGATAATATAAGACATCTAAGTAATATAATAAATAATCAGTACTATATATACATACGGCCAACTTTGGCCCTATCCAAACTATTTACAATGTGTAATCTAAGCTATGCACAAGTNAGTACTATATATACATACGGCCAACTTTGGCCCTATCCAAACTATTTACAATGTGTAATCTAAGCTATGCACAAGTCTTGTGAGGTAGTTGGAGGGAGGATCAGGGCTTTCGGTCGTTTCCGTCATCACAACAGCCTTTCGTCGTAGTTTGCCAACTCACGAACGAGGGGGTTTTCTAACTTCGGGATATTCTTGTAAATTTCTGTGGCCAGCTTGTGCACGTGATCTTGTAGTTTCTCCACTTTCAGCTCTTTGTGGAGCTGGTCCTTTCATGTGTACCTGGGTGCGTTCGTTACCATGCGAAGGACTCTGTTCTGGAATTGCTGTAGTTTGTGAAGGTGACAGCGAGCTGCTGTCCCCCAGACAGATGAGGCGTAGGTGAGGATGGTGCGAATAAGAGATTGATAAATGATTACACTGTCTAGGGTGTGGAGTGNCAGACAGATGAGGCGTAGGTGAGGATGGTGCGAATAAGAGATTGATAAATGATTACACTGTCTAGGGTGTGGAGTGAACTATGGCGATTTAGGAGTGTGAACAGCCTGGAATTGGCTTTGGCGAGCTGAGTATGAATATGATGCCTCCAGAGNAACTATGGCGATTTAGGAGTGTGAACAGCCTGGAATTGGCTTTGGCGAGCTGAGTATGAATATGATGCCTCCAGAGCAGTCTCCTGTCCATGATTACACCCAGGTACTTGACCGTGTTGCTGTATTCTATTTGTTGGCCATATAACTGTAGTTTTGTTGTCGGGTTATATCGCCGAATGCTGAACTGTATAGCTTCTTTCTTGTCTGCATTTGCTTTAATGCACCATTTTGCTAGCCAGGGCTCTATGTCGTCCAAGGTAGCCTGCACGTGCCTTATGGCCTGGTCTCTGTTCATTTCCGATGCGAAGATGATTGTGTCGTCAGCATAACAGCCATTTTTAGCATCTTCATGTAATTGATGTAAAGATTGAACAGGACTGGACCTAATATGCTGCCCTGGGGAACTCCTGCTTTCACCTGGCAGACCATGGATGTTTCACCGTCGATAATGACATGAAATTTGCGGGATGATAGGTAGGATGAAATGAAGAGGATGGGGTATGGAGGAAAGTGATATTCGTGGAGCTTGTATGGCAGACCACGATGATAGACCCTGTCGAACGCCTTTTCTATGTCTAGAAGGGTGACTACAGTGTGATATCGGTATTCGATGGACTTCGTGACTTCCAGAGTGAGCCGGGTGAGCTGGTGAACTATAGAGTGCCCACACCGGAACCCACAGTTCGTCACGAAGTATGTGGTGGTATGAAATGTTTGCCAGCACCCTGGCATTCACCACTCTCTCCAGTAGTTTGGAGAGAGTAGAAAGCAGAGTAATAGGGCGAAAACTGGTGGGTAGTGAGGTAGTCAGCAGAATATCTAAAACATCTGGTTTGCATCTACTTTGAGTCGGAAAGNGCGAAAACTGGTGGGTAGTGAGGTAGTCAGCAGAATATCTAAAACATCTGGTTTGCATCTACTTTGAGTCGGAAAGTACGTGGGGCGTTCCAGGGTGCAGATTATATAATTATTTGTTAGCGAGTGCGTAAGTAATATTCTGCCTTTTNAAAGTACGTGGGGCGTTCCAGGGTGCAGATTATATAATTATTTGTTAGCGAGTGCGTAAGTAATATTCTGCCTTTTTTGTTAGATACTCTGATGTTCCAGGCAGTGTGTTTAGAGTTCAGGTCATCTGCAATGATGTTATGGATATTGTTGGTTGGTTATTTTATCTAGGTCCGTTATTATTAGTTCTTTTGTGGGGGAGAGATATTCTGAGGTGAATGTTAAATGTCCGTGGTTTGTATTAATATTTATAGAAATTGATTCTATGTTCTCGCAGTAAGGATTTGGATTTATATAANTAAATGTCCGTGGTTTGTATTAATATTTATAGAAATTGATTCTATGTTCTCGCAGTAAGGATTTGGATTTATATAATATTGAAGATTATTATGTACTTATATTAAATTACCTCTTTCCTTTTTAGTGCGGTCTGGCCGATAAGTTACATAATNTATTGAAGATTATTATGTACTTATATTAAATTACCTCTTTCCTTTTTAGTGCGGTCTGGCCGATAAGTTACATAATATATAACTGAAAAATGTTTTTTCGAGGTTAAAAGCGTTTCCTGTATTATTTCTATTTCTATGCCATATGTCTCCAGTAATATTTCTAGGTCGTAGACCTGGTTGAACACTCCGTTGCTATTCCAGTAGAGAATAGAGAGGGTACCTTGATATTGCGAGGTGGGTGGGTGCTTGATCCATTTAGGGGGTGTCCTGGAATGTTGTCAGCGCCTCCAGCAGAAGCATGGATTTGTGTCTGAGATTTGGGTGACTGTTAGCAACCATCATGTATGGGCGGAAGTGATCCATGATGGACTTGAAGTTCGCTTCCTGCATGAACTTAAGGAGATTCATCAAGTCCCCGGTTGTGTGAGCAGGAGAGAAGGGAGCCGGGAGAGGTACCTGCACTTGAATTCGGAGCGCAACAGGTGCTTGAACAGGTACAGTGAAGTGTTTGTTGGGAGGCTTCGTGGCCTGNTTGAATTCGGAGCGCAACAGGTGCTTGAACAGGTACAGTGAAGTGTTTGTTGGGAGGCTTCGTGGCCTGTGCATACGCATGAGTACTTGGTAGGTTTCTGGCATCAAGGATCCTCGTGAATTGCGACACATCGTGAACTGGGGTGGGGGCAGCAGTTGCTATCATTCGTGTTTGTGCCCNTCAAGGATCCTCGTGAATTGCGACACATCGTGAACTGGGGTGGGGGCAGCAGTTGCTATCATTCGTGTTTGTGCCCTGGTAGTGAGTTTGCGCTTGGCTGCTGCCAGCCGACGCTGGATAATTTCAAGTACCTTGGGGCACCGCTTCGAGGACGCCAGATGAGTTCCTCCGCAATTAAAGCACTGTGGGTTGGCTTTTGTTTCAGGTCAGTTTGTGTTGTCCGGTGCAGTGAGAGCAAATAGGGAGCAGGTGACAAAAGTTATTGGTATGGTCCAGGGCGAGACAATTGCGACACTGGGCGACCTCTGACAGCCTTTTTCTATATTGCCTGGGGTGGACAACAGTCATGTTCAGCTGGGTGATTGAGACAAGAGGTGGAAGGGTGTCATTACTTTGGGGTCTCACACAGAATAGGTTATGTGGGGTCAGCCAGGTTTGTGTTGGGTCGGCAAGGTTTGATTGGCGAGTAAGAAATGGGTACACATCAGTGACAGTGTAGCCGCGCGCTTCCAAGTCCTCTTTGATATGATCAGNTAAGAAATGGGTACACATCAGTGACAGTGTAGCCGCGCGCTTCCAAGTCCTCTTTGATATGATCAGGGTTGGTGTCGCGGCCGTCCAGCTTGTGGTGAAAAACACCGCTGAGTCACCTCCAGCTGTAAGTGAAAACTGTGAGTTTTAGCTTATTCAGCAGGTATCTTACCGTGATGTATCCTAATTGGCCACAACGATGTGCAGGCCATTACGAGCGAGAGAAACTGTTAAGCCAGTTGGGTGAATTTTCCTGAGTTCGCTCACAAGGCTTGAGTAGCAGTTAGAGTTCCTAATAACTAATCTGTAAGTCGGTTTTTTGGTTTAAGTGCGGGGCTGTGGGTTTGTTTATATTCCTGAAGGCCGGGATTGTGCAGCGAACTTTGTTCCCGCAGGACTGCCAACCGGTTTGAAACCAGGACTTGNTATATTCCTGAAGGCCGGGATTGTGCAGCGAACTTTGTTCCCGCAGGACTGCCAACCGGTTTGAAACCAGGACTTGCTGTCTCGTAGTACTCCTCACAAATCCTAGCGAGGGGAGAATGTTTGCCAAGGTTGGTACTGCTTCTGTCACTATAGAAAATCCTANCTCCTCACAAATCCTAGCGAGGGGAGAATGTTTGCCAAGGTTGGTACTGCTTCTGTCACTATAGAAAATCCTAGTCAGCGGAAGCCTCGGGTTGTTGTATGGAACTTTTAGCACATTTACAAAAAAAAAAAAANAAAAAAAAAAAAAATCGAGAATTAATGTGGGCAAATTTAGAGATAACACTAGTCAAAACAACATTTCTTAGTAAATCATTTTCTATGGCAATTAAAGTGAGGTTATTTAGACGTTCTTGTCTCATTGTGTTCCTTAACTCATTTTGAATGCGCTTTAATGTTGAAAAAGAACGTTCTCCGCTGCAGTTGTTGACCATCAAACTCAAGTAAATGCGTAACACTATTTCTACATTTGGGAAACACGATTCTAATGAATTTTCCTTTAANAAACTCAAGTAAATGCGTAACACTATTTCTACATTTGGGAAACACGATTCTAATGAATTTTCCTTTAAAAGTTTAAAAAATTGAAGTTCCAGAGCCTGCACGAAAAACGACAGTTATCGTCGTCGGTGCAGACAAAGCTGCAGCTCAGCGAACTGCACCAGTTCGTTGGCCACACTGTCTTCCACATGGTCTGGGTAAGCACTGGCGATAACTGAAGTTCTTTTCAAGATCTCTTCTGCCGTTAAAGAATTTAATTGCCTAAGTATTCCAAATACACTCGTCACTTGATGGTACGCTTCCATGCGTTAAGCTAATGCAGACATTACATTATTAATTATAACAATAAACACCCGAATTTCATAATATTGTGATTTTCTACAACTACATCGAGTGTAGTAGAACCGCTAAAATAGTCGTACTTTGTTTGTCGCTTGCGTTTTCTTGAAGTCAATTGCTGATATACTTCACAGCCAGTTAAGGTTTTGGCTCGTGTATCTATATCTGAAAATGTAGACCACATGGCTTGGATGTACCTGTGTAATGATTTATAAAGAGCGTATCCCGTGTTGAGGTGAACTAGTCTGCTGACGTCGTTTGCGTTAGTCAATAGCAAACGTTCTAGAATTTCGTTGCACGCAATAATCATTAATCCCGTTTCTAACTTATTCATTTTCGAAACTAGTCCGTAAGCTTCATTACGAAACTTTACCATTTGATCATTGTTATTAGATATGTCATCTAAAACTTGTTTTATAGTGGTAAAACCAAATAAAAGTGCCTTCNTGTTATTAGATATGTCATCTAAAACTTGTTTTATAGTGGTAAAACCAAATAAAAGTGCCTTCGTCGCATCAGCTCAGGCAGACCACCTACTGTCCGATAATCTTTTCAAAATTGTAATTTTTGAACTAGTATCTTTTAATGCTATCGTAAAAAGACCCTATCGATAGGTTGAAGCGGAAAAAAATTAATATAGGCGTACTTATTTATCTCCTTAATTCGTGCTTGTAAGCCGCTGTATTTCCCGCTCATGTTGCTGGCATTGTCATAACTTAGCCCTCGACAATCTTTGATATTAATACCATTCTCATTTAAAAAATCTAGTAAACTTTGAGTGAGTTGTTCAGCAGTATGGCCTTCCATATCCAAGAATCTTACAAATCTTTCCACTGGTCCAGATGGTAGGCCATAGCGCACTATCAGAGTCAGTTGGTCTATATGCGATATATCTGGAGTATAATCCTATGATACTGAATAGTATTTGCATCTCTTAATTTTGCAAATAATAAGATTCAGTATGCTTGATGTAATTAGATGGATAAATTCCTTGCATGTTGTTTTTGACAAGTATGACGTATGTCCCTTTCCTTTATTTGCATGAATATGTATGTGTTCGGACAGAAAAATGTCAAATTTAGCTATTAATTCTAAAAAACCTAAATAATTTTCATTGTGAGGTAAACCAACAATTTCATCAATACCCCAAAATGCAAGACCTTGTTCTGCTAAAAAAATTATTACTGCAGTAATTCGTTCTAAGAGTGTCCGCCAATATTTTTGTTCGGTGTCTATTTCGTTTACAAGTTGAGAATCGACACGCGAATCCTTGTTTTTGCGAACTAACAGCGAAATTATTGCTTGTCTATGCAAAGTGCTTTCTTCATGTCTTTTCAAAAAAATATGCACGTTCTTCCCGTCATCTAATCCATCTTTCGTAAACCGTGCCGAACCGTCTGAATCCGTAACTTTGCAAACGAAACGAAAAAGTTTACTTTTAGTTTCAGAATAACACAACCAATCTCTCACGTGAGTTTTATCCGTTAGTTTATGCCTATATATGAAAAATGACCTCTGACAGAACGCAGTTTATTTTCATTGTCATACCTTTTGTCTGTAGACAAAAAATTACTGTTCATATGATCGACATCGCTACTTGCTTTCGCAATCCAATAATCTCGATCAAAGTTGCTCTGCCATTCAGCAATATCATTGGAGTACATTTTATTTTTGTTTTGTTTTTGGCATGTAGAAGATGTATTAACAACGGAAGCATATGGTATGCTTTCGACCTCTCTTTGGCTTGAAGACGACGTTTCTGGGTTTAGAGGACATGCTGTGCTTTTAACTTCTCTTTGGCTAGAAAACGATATGTCTGTTCGAGTGCACTATCACTTGTAGTGCATGTGGCTATATGGGAAATAATTACAGATCCTAATGAATTTCCTATACTGCTGTCATCATATGTACAATGAGATGCAAACTCTGTGTTTTCTATTTCAATTTCTTTAGACTCAGGAACATCCCTTGGACATTAAAAAACTCAACAGCTTACGTGTCTTTGATATAACAGATCGGTTCTTTTTTTCTTTTTCATCTTTTGCTTGACGCTTTGTACTTACGGAAGCATTGTGTCTGCCCATATCTCTAGGCCTGCTGCTAATATAGATCTGTATATAAAATATAAAAAAAATTACAAATTAAAATCATGACTGAGGAGTAACCTAAAAATTAGTGATGAAATCTCTCCCCACGAAATAATGGTAATTTAAAACCAGCCGGTCTACTCTGTTATAGTTTTTGCGGGCAGTATCCCGGCAACATCAGGGCTGAGCAGTTGGATCCAGAAGCTATCATAATATAATATGGTCACGGGAAAAATACCTGCTTACAAAATTTGAGCTCAATTAGCTAACGAGAAATAGGTAAAATTTTTATTACGAGATTTAAAACAAACAAAAAAAATTATTGATAAGTACAGTCAAGAGCACGTCAAGCCTGATTGGACCGGCCAGCTTATACTGGTGGTGCCAAGCTTGACGTGCACTTAACTGTGCATTGTGAAGCTGAATAAAACCGTTTAATAATGAATTCGCATCGCCCTTTTNACTTAACTGTGCATTGTGAAGCTGAATAAAACCGTTTAATAATGAATTCGCATCGCCCTTTTGAGTTTCGGTCCTGAAACATGTCTTGTTTTTGTAACTTTAAGCAGTATATTTTGAACAAAATAAATAGCTTACCTTATTTTACTGTTGTAAAACAGTAGTATTATACATTGATATTGTATTAGCCCGCAGTGATCAGCAAACAAAAACAATAACACAAAATAAACGTAAGAACTGTGAAACTGCAACACAAAGGAAAAAAAAGGCCGAAAACAAAAAAAAACTTTATTCTAGATGGCTCGTATCAAACAAAAGAAAATAAAATAAATGTGGAAGAAACGACTGACTGTAACAGTACCCTTATAAAATTAAATGCCCATTAGTTGCTTTCTTATTGGTAATCAATATTAAACTATTCTAAATGGTCGGGTTATACGAACAGCTCGAAAACTATATTTCGGGATTCCCCTCTAAGTATTGTGGTGTTGCCAACTTGCAAAACATAACATACTCTTAAAATGTGTATGGTGTGGCCAGCGATGACTTTTTGAATAACTACTACATCTTTCCATTGGACGGTGGGTGGTATANATGGTGTGGCCAGCGATGACTTTTTGAATAACTACTACATCTTTCCATTGGACGGTGGGTGGTATACCATATCCTTCCTACTTGATAAAATTGTTTTTTTAAACGAAGGTGCGAAACCCCCGTGGCGCGGGGACCCGTAGAAAGTGCTAACTCTTGCTACGAGGCTAATCCGACACTGTGTTTGGGTAATTTTTGTGCATTGATGTAAGCTTTCTCTCCATCTCTCCAAAAAATGTGGCGACTGCAAACAAAACTCGTCCCCTGATAATGCTACCCTACATATGACAAATGAGCCACCTCAAAGTAAGCTCTCCCTGTCTTTCTGGTCGTAATTCCCAACAACTCAAATCACAAAACGTTACTAAGCTTTAAAAACCCTAATAGAGGCAGAATATTTTGTCATTGTGTTGTCACACATGTGAATATTGGACTTTATTATAGAAAAAACACAAATGCATTGCATGCATACATACACAAAAAATAATGTTCACAGTTCCCACCCCTTAATAACCACTATGGTAGTGTTGACATACATTGATACAAATAACAATACGCGTGGGAAACTATTCATATAAACACATTGTGGTTCAGCTGCATTAACAAGTGTGCATTTCGTTGACATTATACATCATATATCCCCTAAGACCTTGCCAGAAATAAAATGCCACAAA
>NQII01002858.1:134999-148693 GCA_002778355.1 Clitarchus hookeri
TTTAAAAAAGGGAAGTTTAACACATGAAATTATCCTCCGATCATGGAGCAAATTTAATAAAATGGACAATAAAAACTTAATTATTCCTTAACAACGTATTAAAAAGACAAATCTCTGAACTTGTAAGTACTCAGTTATGATCGTATAGTGTACTAAAGCAAGATTGATAAAGAAAATACACAATACTAAGCAAATTTATTAAGGATGCTACCCCCTTAACTCTTTATCGTCTAATTTAGTCTTCTTAAAGAATCTAAAACTTTGGTATCAAAGGTTTTCCAACCTTTCTTATACATTGCTTCTCTAGCGTATTTTTCTTCCCTCTTCTGAGCACCAGCTTTTTATTGATGGCNTTCCAACCTTTCTTATACATTGCTTCTCTAGCGTATTTTTCTTCCCTCTTCTGAGCACCAGCTTTTTATTGATGGTTCATATTTATTTAACATAACACTCCTTTAATAAAACTCGAGAAAAATGACAACACCACCATAATGTAATAATTTAAAACAATTCATAACAGTCGTCTTGATGCAGAAGTCAGAAGAAATGAGCTCTCGGTCAAAACAAAAACGGTTTCTACTGATAACAGCACAAGGTTACGATTAAACACTTGAAAATATAATTTCAATTTAATAATGATAATTTAGATAAATCAGTGAACACGTGATTTAACGTTTAACTCATCTGAGGAATATAATAGCGTTTGTGTTCTCAGAAGCCATTTCTGATACACAATGAATNTGATTTAACGTTTAACTCATCTGAGGAATATAATAGCGTTTGTGTTCTCAGAAGCCATTTCTGATACACAATGAATAATTACAAATTACTCTCATTCAACTGCCTTAGTAAACAACAATCGCGGGTTGTCACAAAGCCTCTTTATCGGAGTGTTGTTGTACTTCGCTACGTCAACAAGCGCTACGCCGCTGTTCTCGCAGTTCGCAGCAGTGAATCCTTTCGCCACTACAGATCACATTCAACTAATCTCGTAAATTTTATTTTTCAAAAGCAAGCGGATTTATAATTTAACGTATTTCGTTTTGTTTTATTAGTATTTCTTTTTCCAAAAAATATAAAAGTTTATTATTTGTCGTTTTTAACTTATTTTTTTTTTATTAAATATTTTTCTGACTTTTACGGGTTTGTTCAGAGGCCCGGGGACACGGATACAACCGCGGCTTCCATCCCCTTTCGACACTCCACATAATGCTGCTACCACCACCTCCATGATCGCCACCACCACAAACTACTATTAAGCGCAATCGCATCTGCCAGTACCACAATCACAACCACCAAGCTCACGACCATGTACAAAACCACCAATGCCAATGCTATTTCCAACACCACCATTGCCATGACCATCACCAACTCTATCACCACGACGATCGATACTACCACGATTACTTCTACCACCACTCTACCGAGCAAAGTGGACTAGCATTCGATACGACCTGGGTTCGAGTCCCTGTCAGGCATCTTAATTTCGGTTCCCCATGGTTTCCCGAAATAATTCCACCATCTCCACCAGTATCCACACCTCTATCACCATAACGACCACCACCATCACTACTACTATCACGACCATCACAATGACAGACAATAATACCACAACAAGGAGCATCACCATCATGGCTACCACTAAGNCAGCACATTGGACGCACGCTTAATAGTTTCGTTGAAAAACGTGAATTTGGAACACTCTGCAACGCAGTTCAAGCGACAGGTAGACGGGCGCCATAAAAGTAATTTGTCCAGGGGCGAAAATGTTGTTAAACCTCATTCAATGTGCAGCTTCCATGAGCTGGAGAAGGAATTTTTGGAAGGGGAGGGGGTTGTAGAAACCGTTACTCCCTATAAATACTACTATCACGACCATCACAATGACAGACAATAATACCACAACAAGGAGCATCACCATCATGGCTACCACTAAGNTACTACTATCACGACCATCACAATGACAGACAATAATACCACAACAAGGAGCATCACCATCATGGCTACCACTAAGACCACTGCCATTATTACGACCGTCACTAATACTGCTTCCACCACTACTACTGCCTCCACCACAAACTTCACCAGGACCACCACTCCACCATTACATTCAACTCTACCAACGCAAACGACACCATCACGACACCAACACAATCCCGACCACCACCACCGCCAAATCTATTACAACTGCTTTTAATATGATTATTGCTGCTGTTGTTTTTGCTATTAATGATTATATCATACCAGCGTTGAATGATTATATCATACCAGCGTTGATTATGGTCAATACTTAAGTCTGCTTTTTACTTTTACTAAATGTCACCGAATCTTTGTGGCAAATTAAACAGCATTTTGTTACTTCGCCAGTCGAATGAAAACTGTGATTTTTGAGCATTCTCTTTGCTCTCACTTAATGGAGTTATAATATGTGTAACCCATCTTTAACCATAGAAAGAAAGGTCAAAACAATACTACAGTACTGGTATTTTTTTGAACAGTACTAAGAACTGAAATTTCTTTTTNTCAAAACAATACTACAGTACTGGTATTTTTTTGAACAGTACTAAGAACTGAAATTTCTTTTTAAAAAAAGTAGTTTGTATCTCTTATGTATTACTGAGTTTTCGAGAAATAAACCCATTCTCTTTTTTTTTTAATATATATAAATTTACTTCCCTTGGCAGTTACCTGGTTGGCCTTGGCCTAAATTCGTCCCTGCTGNCAAAACAATACTACAGTACTGGTATTTTTTTGAACAGTACTAAGAACTGAAATTTCTTTTTAAAAAAAGTAGTTTATATCTCTTATGTATTACTGAGTTTTCGAGAAATAAACCCATTCTCTTTTTTTTTTTAATATATATAAATTTACTTCCCTTGGCAGTTACCTGGTTGGCCTTGGCCTAAATTCGTCCCTGCTGCCACCCTTAGTTCAGCCAACCTCTGCTGGCCAGTGACCAGAGAGAATTCTCCCCCACCTCCCTTCTGAGCTGTGGAAAATTCCGACGCCCCTGGTTTTGACAGTCCATTACCATAGTCTTTCAGTACCTCCATGCTAAAATGCAGGCTCTAGAACCCAATGGACTTTGCCGCAAACTGTTTATCAAATTAATCTTGCATGATTCCAGTTTACGCACTCACCTTGCGAGGTGCTCTCGAGTTGAGTGCGGCGCGGTTGTCGCAGTTTCGGCCGATAACGTGCTCGAAATGTTCTCGCCACACCTTTTGACCAAACACAGATAGCACAGATAGCAGTTTATTCACATCGACTGTCTTGTTTGTTCGTCGTACTTTTATCTGTATGCGACAGGGTCTCTTGCGCCCATCGCTAAACAGTTTCCGACTGCAAAATGCTAACATCCGAATTTTTGTCATAAATTCTCACGTGGATTCCACTAGATATAAACTTAATATAATGTTAGAAGAATGCATGAGGGGCGAATCCGAGTTCGTGAGGGATGGAGGTCGCAATAAAAATAAAATATCTTAAATTCAATAATTATATTTGATCTCAGTGCTACAAACAGTCAAACATCTGTTATTTACCAGTCTGAGAGTTCTATAAACTGTTTTTATTTTTATTGAGCGCAATATTTAAATACTATCTCCATTAAAATTAAAGTCTTTATCATAGTCTTTACTCTTGATAATTTCCCTCAAACAGCTCCAATTATTTCCACACTTTTAGTTAAAACTGTATATTTCCATCGTCCCGGATGTCTCTTCACTCACGCATCCAGTCCACCGTCCCGCAGATCATTCCCACACTTCACTGCACACAAGCTCGCCGACGCACTCTCGCAGATAGCTGCAGTCGTCCCTCACCGCTCCGAAAACGCCCAACTGTCGATTAAGGTCGCACGAGACGCCAAACTCTCGGCTCTTAATCACTGCCTCCTCAGAGGCCCGCACATGGTATTTATAATTAAGGTAGGTGCCATCTAGAACGTTCTCGGCAATACTGCGTGATAAATGGAGAAATAAGAGCTTCTCAGGGTCAGCGAGGCGTGAGCTGCGATCAGTTTATCGGCGTGTGCGGCGGTGTCATCTAAAATTACGAATTTGACCTCCAGCTCTCGGCACCTTCCCATGCGAAGAAAACACTGGGTTGCAAAAATAATTTTCGTATTGGCTCTCTTTCTGTAACAGATACGCGGCCACCAGCCTATCACTCGCGCGTTCATTTAAAACAATCCTTTGACTTGCTGCCGCCGCTAACATACAACTGCTGTCCTTCACTTCCACTCGCTCGCGTGGGACGCGAAACCTTAGCAATAAAATAGNGCCGCCGCTAACATACAACTGCTGTCCTTCACTTCCACTCGCTCGCGTGGGACGCGAAACCTTAGCAATAAAATAGATGATAATAATATACACTGCAAAATGTTAACGGAATTTATAAATAGAATATAATATTAAAAGAGATGAAAATATCGNATGATAATAATATACACTGCAAAATGTTAACGGAATTTATAAATAGAATATAATATTAAAAGAGATGAAAATATCGAATAAAGTTCGAACGGAAAGTATTATTAAGACCATATCTACAGAAATATAAAAAATTAAGTCAACAAGCAAATAATGANTAAAGTTCGAACGGAAAGTATTATTAAGACCATATCTACAGAAATATAAAAAATTAAGTCAACAAGCAAATAATGATTTTTAATATGGCATTTATAAGAAAATTAATAATTCACTATACTGTAAACCAATTGAAAATATAAGAAGTAGATNGATTTTTAATATGGCATTTATAAGAAAATTAATAATTCACTATACTGTAAACCAATTGAAAATATAAGAAGTAGATGTGATGTTAAATTATTAGATATAAAAAAAATTATTACCATTATAATTAGGAATGTAGAGCAATGATGATGTTTTAATTTACATGAATAAATCATAAATNAAAAAAAATTATTACCATTATAATTAGGAATGTAGAGCAATGATGATGTTTTAATTTACATGAATAAATCATAAATAACTTTGAATAAATCTGTTCATGGTCAATTCACTGTATTTGGTCCATAATGTATCAATTCTGTTATAATATGTTAAAGAAAAAATGGGGATCANTTCATGGTCAATTCACTGTATTTGGTCCATAATGTATCAATTCTGTTATAATATGTTAAAGAAAAAATGGGGATCATATCAAATAGATAAGAACTGATACCTATTCATTAATTATCTAATATATAAAATTCTCCCGTCACAGTGTTAGTCACNTGAATAAATCATAAATAACTTTGAATAAATCTGTTCATGGTCAATTCACTGTATTAGGTCCATAATGTATCAATTCTGTTATAATATGTTAAAGAAAAAATGGGGATCATATCAAATAGATAAGAACTGATACCTATTCATTAATTATGCACATATAAACACAAGACGTTTATGAAGACATTAAAAGTAACAAACCTACAACCATTCATTACATCAGATTACAAAACTGACTTTCTGCCTCATGTAAACATAAAAAGTATCAGAATTTTTTATGAACGAATATCTCGGTAGACAAATAAGAAAATTTCTAAGGGTAAGAAGTAATATGTAAGCTTTTAGAAATTATAAAAAGGAAAGAATACATTTAAATGCATTAAGAAATGTATAATACAAAACGTGCAATTTGTTATGTGTAAAAATTATTTCATATATAATAAAACAACTACACAACAACGCGTACTAAAGTAAAATTTGAAACTATATACAACTTAATTGCATAGAGTAACATTATTTCCATAGGATGATAAAAAAAATTAGCTTATAATTTAAAAACATTAGCATATAGTTACTATTATATAAAAATATATTGTTTTAAATTTATAATATATATAAAAGTGTATGTATAAATGTTACATATTATATAACTATAAACTATAACATAAGTATATAAAATCTATACGTATAATAAACAGTTTATAATATTTTTACTAAACAAAACTAAACACCAATAACCTTTCTTAAAATCTGAAAATAAAGAGCATTCATATAATTCACTATTATCAAAACCATATTCGCAACTATCACATAAAATCAAATTATTAATTTCCTTATAAAATAATATATTATATTTAAACATTAGATTATGAATTCTCAAAATTACATTCGAATGAACTCTATATGATTCTGCATAAGTAACAGATTTCATATATTTTAATTTTATAATTCTTACTGCTATTTTATAACAGTTTTGATTTGTTGCTATTTGTATAAAAGATACCTTCGAATTTTATTATCTATATCAAGTTATGACAAGGCAGTTTTACATGTTTTAAAATGTAATTCTTAATAATAATATTGATTGATATCCTCACAAATTTATACAGGTTGTTCGGAAATTAAACGCCCAAACTGCAGGAGATGATCCCATATGAAAAATAAAGTCCAAAATATATGGGGCACCATTTACCCAAACGGAATATTGAAGGAGATATGAGCCTATGAAAATTGGGTTTTGACAACGTATTTTTGCCGAATGCCTTGTAGATCGCTTACAAAGTCCGCAGCACAAAGGTGACTTATGCTTCCCATGTAGCAGAGACACATGTGTAATGCTGGCCGTCATCTGTCAGTGCGCACTGTTCGGCTTGAGGAAGTGATACGCCAGCACATCGACATGCCCTCCACTAGTACACGCTCCATAGCGCACCAAATGGGCGTGTCCCATTCAACCGTGTGGGACGTACTGTTGGTAAATCGCCGCCATCCCTACAGCTGGCAGCAAGTACAAGACGTTCAGCGAAAATACGTTTTCAAAATCCCATTTTCGCAGGCTATTATCTCCTTTAATATTCTGTTTAGGTATATGGTGTCCTATGTATTTTCGAATTTATTTTTCATAAGGAATCGCCTCCCGCGGTTTGGACGTTAATTTCCGAACAGTCTCTATAATAATTAACATTTGTTCATCTCCCATTTTGTGGTATCGTTTTCATTTGTTATAAATTTTAAAACAGTCTTCATATTTACTCAAATTCATGAAACTGAGACTGTAATTAATTGCCATATTTGGTTTTCATTTAACGAAAGTGTCTAATTTTTAAATAGTATTACACTTTTAATGTAACTTCCTCAATTTCATTTTAAAAATGTAAAATTTGATTATATATTTTTATTCTTCTTCATAAACTGAATTATTAAATGCATGAATTATTTAAGTGTCTTGTAAATAAAAGTGTAATGTGAATTACAAGAATTCTTTATAAAATTAAACCAGGATTTGCACCATCCATTAAATTGATATTTTATTGTCTAATTATTAAAACTAAAGAAATTAAATATTTAATTATTTATTTTACTAAATAAGGGACGAGCAAGTTCAAATGCTATTGTATCTCTAAAATCGAACATAGCTTTTCGTTCGAAATCAACAAAAATATTTTTTACTAAATGGTTATATTCAACATATTAAATAAATACACCAAAAGTTAAATCACAATGGATTATTAAATAAATTAAATTTTAGAAATTTACTGCCCCAATTTTGTTTTAAAACTGTGTTTCTGAATAAATACCAAATTTTTATATAATACGACCTGACATACAGATTATAGGAACTCTTATTCTATACCATAAACATCTAAACTTACATTTATCGTTTACGACAATATAAAAATAACTATTTATATTATACATAAATAGATCTATATTATATTGGCCTTCAGGAATAAATACAGTTCTCTTTGCTTAAGTATGATAATTGTTTTATTATTTATGTTAGGTTTTAATAAGTCGTATTAAATCTAATTAATACACTAGAATGCCATCATGATTATGTAAGAGCGGAGACAGGGATTAGGGATACGATTCCAAATTCGTCCGCCGTCTTGGTTGATGTCACAGTCGCATCCGATGGCCTGGGGCAGCCATACTAACAACAAAATGCCTTGTTTAACCCAAAAATCGCTTTAGAAGTGGGTGGTTTTACGCCCAAGTCGTCTTTTCCCCCGAAAAATAAAAATAAAAGGTATCAATAGGGCAATTTTTCGATAGAACTATTTTTACTTTTGTTATCATTACCACCTGAACCCGACCCACCCTCTTTCTCAACAATCAATTCTGCCAGCTCCATTTACTCACTACAGTAGAACCCCCTCCATCCGCACCAATGCTTTTCATTTACTTTTAGTCGACCCCCATTACCCCCACCACAATCTACCCACTATAGCCCAGCATCCACCACTACGACAAGTGTATGCTTGTGGGAAAAACATGTTTTATCTTGATATAACACTGTTTACCTGCGATTAGCTGGTCGATCATGTGGCGTATCGACCTCTAAAGATAAATAATGTAGCCAAAGTCATGTCACATTACAGCTCGTCTGATGAAAGAGGGGAGCAGCATATTGATCGACCGTATAGAGTGGGGCAGAATTTGATTAACAATCTTTGTGAGGTGATTACATGTGCAGAATCAAGTCTGAAATATACAGAACACTTTCTACCTAAACTGAACATTAAGAAAAATTATAAGTCCTTGAAAATCAAATATTTAATTTATTTTTTACGAAATTCCGGAAACTTAGTGAAATTTAATTACAATTCTCTGAGCTTTGTTTTATGTTATCGAGTTCTTCAACTTTAGAGAAAACTCTCTTTGACATAGCCTACTGTAAGGAAAGTAACAGGCGTGGCAACTCTCTTATTGCAAACATTTTTTTCTGTCATCAGGGCTTATGAACATTTGATGCTGCTTTTTTGTGTAATATGATCTAATTAACAAAAAATGCTTGCCTTACTGCAGCTGCCGAATACTCGCCGTTTTCGTGTAAAAATGCACGCAAAATTTTCGGTGGCAGCGATACAGAAGGCTGGGGCAATACTTCCTGCAGGGAATCGCATACAGTCTGTCACCGGAAACAAATAATTAGGTAGCAGCTATGGTATTGTTAATTTATTAATGTATGGCCCATGTTTTTTATGTAAGTGTTAAAAATGTCCTCTGCATCATCTGCGCAGTGGGCACAGCAGCTTTATCGCTGCAGTCAAAGCTTTGTATGCTTTTTTTTTTTTTTGGAAAAACTAGTGGTTCCTGGGAAGTGGCAACAAGAGGGCTCATTTTAGATATTTGTTCATACTTCTCAATAAATCAGCATCAAACGTTGACAGTTCCTGACGGTAAAAACATTTTATGTAATAATATGGTGTTTACCCCTGTTATCTTCATCACGTTGGGAAGTTTTCTCTTACGCTGGAGATACAGAAAACATAAAATCATATTCGGAGAACTGTATTTCAATTTAATTGATTTACGATACTTCGTAAAAATGAACTTGAATAATTCTAATTTCAATAGCTTATATTTTTCTCAATATTCAGTTTAGGTAGACAGTGTGCCATATATTTCCGTGGTTTTGCTAAAGGAACCACCTCACGCAAGTTGTTGGTCAAATGCAGCGCCATCCTAAATAATCAAGGATCAGTTGGCACGAGTCAGTCGTCTGCAAGTCGCCCTATCGTGAGGGCTGTGTACTCCGTCGTCTTTGTGAGAATTGAACCGTGGAGTAGAGCGAAGGTAGCAAGCACTACATTTAAGTCTTTTAAAAAAGTTTGATTTTTTTAAAATTTATTCTAATATTTTTATATTTGAAATGTTTTATCAAATCTTGTGTTTTATTAATTTTTAAATTTTTTTAAGTTTTTCTCAAGTTTAAAATTTTTTTATATTTTTTTNTATCAAATCTTGTGTTTTATTAATTTTTAAATTTTTTTAAGTTTTTCTCAAGTTTAAAATTTTTTTATATTTTTTTATTTTTTTGGCATTTTGTGTTTAAAGTCACTCTGGGTTAAGGTCAATGTCATGGTAATCTATGTAATATAACGGTCGGCGTCAATAATTAAATTTTACGAGTTTTTTAGATTTCTGCGATTTTTGTCTAGTTTTCGGGTTTAGAGTCATTGTAGTCAATATCAAGATCACAGAAATCCAACATGGTGGTAGGAGTCAATAATGTAATTTCCCACTCCTANTATCAAATCTTGTGTTTTATTAATTTTTAAATTTTTTTAAGTTTTTCTCAAGTTTAAAATTTTTTTATATTTTTTGATTTTTTTGGCATTTTGTGTTTAAAGTCACTCTGGGTTAAGGTCAATGTCATGGTAATCTATGTAATATAACGGTCGGCGTCAATAATTAAATTTTACGAGTTTTTTAGATTTCTGCGATTTTTGTCTAGTTTTCGGGTTTAAAGTCATTGTAGTCAATATCAAGATCACAGAAATCCAACATGGTGGTAGGAGTCAATAATGTAATTTCCCACTCCTAATTTGTACATTTTTTTTTTTTTTTTGTGATTTTTCTCAATTATTCGGTTTCTAAGTCACTGGGGTAAAGGCCATTCATATCCACCACGACAATCTAGGCTAGTAATATTTTTATGCTCCCCTTATTTACTAGGTTATTTTCAATTTTTTTAGATTTTTCTTAACTTTTAGAGTTACAGGTTACTTGGTCAAGGTCATCTACATCCAACATGTCAATAGGGGTCAATGATGTAAACCAACATGCCGCGGTCTCTCCTAATCGCCAGGGCCTGTCTCGGAGCCTTTATTCCACCTTGCTGCTGTGACGTCTGTATGGCTCATACATCGAGGAGCTCGAGTTCGTTCCGCTGTGCTGAGGAACATTCGGCTCACGCATCGAGGAGCCTTCGATCAGTTTTTATTATCTGAGGACCAGAACAGAAAATTACAAAAGTAGAAATGACTCATTGAAAACATTTTCCCTTTTAAAAAAAGTTGCGGGAGAAAATTATGATTTTGGGGGGAAAACCACGTATTTCTGGAGTTATTTTGGGGCAAAACTAGGCGTTTCGTCAGTAACATGGCCACCGCAAGCTGTAGAGTGCGGTCCTCGGCTGTGATAGCAACCAAAATGGCGATTAACAACTGCAACGCTGATAAGCGTGCTGGTGTTACCTCCTGATACAAATAAAGGAAATAAGAATTGTAAGTTATAAAAAGATAATATTAGAGCTATAAGAGTAGACGCCAGTAATTGCGGTAAAACGACTTTAGTGACAGATAATTTTGTATATAAAAACTGTAATAAAATGTTTAAAGTTCCACATGTTAAAACCAACGAAGATATATTTCTTTAATAACTGATTTTGTAGAAGCAACTTAGCTTCAGTATCAATTAAGGAATGTTATCTTTAGATGAATGTGAAAATAGTTCCTAAGTTATATTCGATGATGAAATTTTTTGAAATGACGATGAATGTTTTTACAAGAGGTAGGCATAAAAAAAGTTTGCTTTTCTTCACCAAAAATAAATTATGAGGTTTATAACCAACTATTTAGAAATGCCGATAATGAAAACTTTTAATATGTATTAAGAGTAGATGAGATAAAACATATTATATGCAATGATTTTGTTGGTGGAGATCTTTGGCGGGTGGTGAAGTGTTGCAATGTAAGCTGGTGCTTGCTCAGTGCTTTACACACTCGGCGCACGCAGCAGGAACCAGTAACCCGAGTGGAGCCGGGAGTAACTGAATGTACTGCGGCCACTCACGAGAGAGCGGTGAGGCACCCATTAAACATGTGCTGTGACGTCAACTGCACTACTACGTTAGTGGCCGATGTATAAACTATCAAACCATAAGGTATAGCACAGAGCAAAACACAGCTTATCTTGCAACAGTTCACCACACGTCGCTGGTGGGGATATATATTGTAAATGTTTAAAGGTAGGTTGTATTCAAAATACTGGAATGATGAAATTTTGCTTCCTTCCCGAAGGCTGCTGTTGATAAATTTGTTCCGCTCGCCAAGTGGGGCAGGGGATATGCTTGTGCTTTGCAAGTCGGTGTTGACTTGACGAGGCCACTTGTTTGCACGTGCGTCCTGGACCAGCACGAGCTAGCTGTGATTTGCTCAGGTGGGATCGATCTAGTTCATGATGGCGTGAAATTAGTTTAGAGTCCGTTTCGATGTCTGAGTAGGGAAGGCCGCAGTGGGTCTAAGTTCCATTTATTTCACTCTCACCGGGCGAGTTTCTCCTTAGATATCGTTGGTTTAGGGTTTAGTTTAAGTTTAAGTTCAGTGTTACAAATGGTTACTTTTAAATTGTGTCTCGTTTATGTTTCGTTTTTTTAGTTAGGTTATGCCCTTCTGGCTAGCGCGTCCTGGTCGAAATTTTGTGTACCAAATTGCGTTACTTTTTGCCGAACTCTCAGTATGTTATGTCGTAGTAGAATGATAACTTGAAAATTTTTGAAAGAGGCATTAAGTAAGTCTGAAATCAACTAAATGGTTTCATGTTTGTTGTCCAGAGAATCATTAGACTGTTAAATTGCAAAGTTTTCAAATTGTTATTCTTGACAATTTTTTTAATTAAATCGTTTGTTTTACATAATAATCACAAAACTAAATTTTAAATCTGCCTTTATCATTAAAATGTAGGATGTTTCATATTTTAATTATTAATTTAATTACAATGTATGATCGTTATACAACCTATATAGGTAAGTTATGTAATTTATTTCGACAGGTCTTCCTCCCAAAAATTCGTTTTCCTTTGTATTTTATTTTGATATCTACTTGATAGTTTATTTATTTATTTTTAGTATGTATAAACTGTTAACGGAGCCCTGTATGGGACCTTTAGTGTTTGTCCTGAACCCTGAATAATTTAGTGTTACTTCGCGCATTTCTTGTGTGTAAGGTATAAGCCAAGAGCGAATAAGAATATAGTGAGTATTTGCCTATCCTACAGGCCTCCATTGTTAGTAAATATCATGCTACATGACACTATTCCTACGACTAGAAAAAGTAATAATTGTAAATAATGAAAAAAGATTTAAGATTTTGCAGTATTATAAATATTCGTGTTCACATTAATGTTTAAATGTTCATGTTTTGAATTTATATTTGCATTTTAAGTTAATTTCACCATTGTCTTAGGTCCATTATTGAGTGTTTAGAACTTAATATAAGTCAACATTTATAAATATACCTCTGTAAATAGAAAATATCTTATATATAAAATTCTCCCGTCACAGTGTTAGTCACTGAACTCCTCCGAAACGGCTGGACCGATTTTTATGAAATATTTTATGTGTACTCGGTAGGTCTGAGAATAGATTTATATATATTTGTTACACCCCTAAGTAATAAGGGTGGCCACCCCCAAACAATTTTTTTTTATTGTTTCAACGAATTTTTATTTTTTATTTTTTTATGATGTGGCATCAAAAAATACATACTCTCCTAAATTTTCACCCTTCTTCCACCAACCCTTAATTTTTTATAGCGATATTAGTATTTTAATAAATTTTACCCTAGGTCCATAACTGATCAATTATCATCGATCATTTATCGATCTAGGTTACAATTTATTCCCACCAGGTGTCTCCCAGTGACACAGCACGGAGTAGCCGGTCTCCACTTTCTCTCACACAATAACCTTTCTCTTATTCCTTTGTGCTCAGATCGTAGTAGTGACGTGTTTACAATTATATTTTCAATAATTAAGTGTACTTCTTAATTAACTTTATTATTGATCGCAAAGCTGTAATTGTTTGTATTTCCATTTTATACTATAATCCCTAGAAATACTTTTTATGGCAAAACAACGTTTGCCGGGTCAGCTAGTAATATATAAAATTCTCCCGTCACAGTGTTAGTCACTGAACTCCTCCGAAACGGCTGAACCGATTTTTATGAAATTTTT
>NQII01002858.1:149567-160388 GCA_002778355.1 Clitarchus hookeri
CTATCTCCCCGCCAACTAGTGTGACACGTGTGAGAATCTGGGGGAAGGTCACCAAGGGGGTTAAGAGTCCTGAGATGTGAAGTAAGTTGGTCAGTTGTTCAGTGGCCTCGCCACGATGTGGAGTTCACTCTGTTGTATCTTCACGCCGATAAATGCGAGGCAGGCCGGGGTTCAGACCCAGGTAGAGTCAGTGATGTAGAGTCAGTTGTAAGCCACACCAAGAGGCGACAGACAGGAGCGCCATGCCGAGATGCGAGATTAGTCAGTCGTGTGACGGGGTTTGACAGTAGGGCCATGGGCCCTCATTCCCTGTACTCCTCCCCCTCCCCCAACGAGGGAAGACACGTGTAAGGTTCTAAATAGGGCATAAAGAGGGTTTTATAGCCAACTTGTGGGGCAAGGAGGGGATCAGTCGGATTAGAAGTTCGTGAGAGTGAGTCGGATCGTAAGGTCACAGGAAGAGGCATGTTGTGGAGTCGTCCAACGAGAAGAGAAAAACCCAGAGCAGAAATCGTGGGGAGTCGTCACCGAAGCCAGGGCCTGTGAAAGGCCGCCCGAAGCATCGGACCTCAACCTACCGCCGAAACACCCTAAACTACCAGTATAGCTAAGCATCAGCATCTGCACTCAAAGAAACCTCCCGGACGCCTAGTGCCCCCCCCCCAAGACGTCAGCAACAGTAAGCACGAGTATTTTAATTAGCCCTTAAAGCCCCCAACTCGCAAGGTACCATGTTGGAATTGTATCTGTATTTTTTTTGAGACAATATAACCAAGAAGTAAATTGAAACACCGAGTGACTACAGTTATTGTTTACTACCCCTATTCAACATGTATAACATATATAACTCAGAATCTATGAACAAACCTGTATCCTACAGGTGGGGAGTAGCATCAGTATTTTTATTAATTTTAATATTTAATGTAGTAAATATTAATATTGCTGAAAAATATTGAGCACAGTGTGTTATAATCCTTAACATACATATGTTCTCTTAGAATTTATGACGAGAATTTATTGTTTAATTTATTAATAACTTTTGAATTGAATGATGAAATTGTACGTTTTATAAAACATGCAATTAATGTAGAAAAATAAATGTATGTATTTTGGCATAATGTGATTATTGAGGATGTACTAACCCTAGAAAATGGGAAAATAACANAGAAAAATAAATGTATGTATTTTGGCATAATGTGATTATTGAGGATGTACTAACCCTAGAAAATGGGAAAATAACAACCATTTTGTTAGAGAATATCGTAAACTTATAGATGGAAGAAAACAAATTCGTCAGTGAATCAGCAAACAAAGATCATCTAACTCTGAAAATATCATTGTAAATAAAATCCCCAGTCAGAAACAAAATGGGGGTTTCTAGTCACACATAGCAGTAACTGTTGTGGCCCCAATTATTTGCTAAAATTACAAGACGTGTTATTAATAACCATGTCGAAATTCACAACAAAATTTGGNCAATTATTTGCTAAAATTACAAGACGTGTTATTAATAACCATGTCGAAATTCACAACAAAATTTGGCTTTGTAACCCTCTAACGTGCTCTTTATGCGACAAAACAGCCCCCACATATAAGGGTGGCCGTCCGTTACTTCAGANCTCTAACGTGCTCTTTATGCGACAAAACAGCCCCCACATATAAGGGTGGCCGTCCGTTACTTCAGAGGTAGGCAAAATTAGTGACGTGTGTCTGACTATCAGTTTATTTATTCATGGTTACATGTGTTTTACTTATGACTGTTTATTATGCGGTACAAAAATTTACTAAAGTTATTAGGTTGTAAAATTAACTTTAAAATACTGTGCTATAAGTGAGGCCCACCTGAACCGATGTATGCATTTAAATGCAGTAATGTTGCCTGCCGCACTCTGTTTAACAAGGTGGATCAGTTCTGATCATATTGCAGTCAACTATTTCACTTGCCACCAGGTCCTCTGCCTTGTAGACTGGCGTCTGTTAGACTAGGCTCTACAAGAAGTCGAGCAAGAAGGCCAGGTGACAGACCAGGTGACAGACCCATCTCTCCCTATCCACCTTTGTGGAGTGAAGTGGAGAGGAGAGGTTTGGGTGGCTCTTAATATCTAGGTCAAGAGAGCCGATGAGGGTGAAGCGAGGTGAGTATGGAGCAATGCTGGAATGAAAAGGTGGTGGGGGGGGAAATTGGGAGAATCCCGAGAAAACCAGCCGACCAGCATCATCGTCCGGTACGATTCCCATGTGCAAGTAATTGGGAGCGACCCCACCGGGAATCGAAAATAGTTTGCCTAGGTGGGAGGCGAGTAATCCAACCACTACACCACCGCGACCGCACCTTCGTGGAAAGTGCATATCGAGGTGGTCACGCACACCGCGAGCATTTGCGATGGTATCCCATCACGGTGAAGCCACGTGTGGCAGCGTAAGAGAAATTGTGCGTCCTACAACAGCTCGGGTAATGTATATTTCAAGAACTGCTTGTATGTGTAACCGTCAATACCTGTCGTTAGAAGGTAAGGACCTACCAAACAATTATCATCTATGCCTGCCCACATGTTCACCGAAAACAGCACTTGGTATGAATTCATGAATGTGGCATGTGAATGTTGTATGTACCATCACGAGTGAAACTTTATTCGTCTGTAAACAGAACTGATTCGTGAGCTCCAAATCATTAATTGTTTGCTGCAGAAGCCGGGTACAGATATTGNATTCGTCTGTAAACAGAACTGATTCGTGAGCTCCAAATCATTAATTGTTTGCTGCAGAAGCCGGGTACAGATATTGTTTCTAGGGAGAGGGCCCACCGCTTGGACCTTTCTTCTGTGGTATGTGTGCAGCAGCTGCTCGTTCAGCAATATGCCCCAGACAGCACTGTGCGACGAACCACCNCCTTTCTTCTGTGGTATGTGTGCAGCAGCTGCTCGTTCAGCAATATGCCCCAGACAGCACTGTGCGACGAACCACCCTTATGAGCAATGGCATGGATGCTGGTCGATGGTTGTTCATCCGCTAGGGTAGGTACGTCTTCCTCAAACCTTGGTACGCACTTCTTTCCTTGAGGACCAGTCTCAGAAGTTTGACAGGGCACTCACGGTTCCTCACAAGCGCCCGTCGATCCTCGCGAAAATGGTGAGTGCTTGGTGACGTCTGTTAGGATACCTTAACTGATACACTCGTACAGNTCGCGAAAATGGTGAGTGCTTGGTGACGTCTGTTAGGATACCTTAACTGATACACTCGTACAGAAAGCCTGTCACAAAACTTGGCTTCGCCAACGATCAAAGTCATGTCCGTGAGCTCTGCTGGCGTGTTATTGTCCACTTTGACTGCGGAACAGCGCAGAGTGANCCAACGATCAAAGTCATGTCCGTGAGCTCTGCTGGCGTGTTATTGTCCACTTTGACTGCGGAACAGCGCAGAGTGATACCGAGTGCGGGCTGCGCAGTTCCCGCTGCTGGCTTGTGGTTTGCTCAGGACGCATGCGCACATCCTTGCTNTCGCGAAAATGGTGAGTGCTTGGTGACGTCTGTTAGGATACCTTAACTGATACACTCGTACAGAAAGCCTGTCACGAAACTTGACTTCGCCAACGATCAAAGTCATGTCCGTGAGCTCTTCTGGCGTGTTATTGTCCACTTTGACTGCGGAACAGTGCAGGGTGATACCGAGTGCGGGCTGCGCAGTTCCCGCTGCTGGCTTGTGGTTTGCTCAGGACGCATGCGCACATCCTTGCTCGCAGGTGCTTGTATCTCAGGCAGCTCAGCTGGCAACACGTTCACCACGCAAGACACTCAGTTTGCCTACCTCCAAGGTGTTGGACGTAACCACCATTAGTATTACGTAGGGGCTGTTTTATCGCAAACAGAGCGAGGTAGTGCGTTACAAAATGGTGGCCTTATTTTGCACATTTAGACATGGTGGTCTTCTTGTACTTTTAGCCAACACTCAGAGCTACAATATTTACTGCAATGTGAAAATCGCTACCTTTATTTTGTTTCTGATTAGGGATATTATTTATAGTTACTTTTACAAAGTTTGATGATCTCCATTTACTGAAATACAATGCGAATTAGTTTGCTTTCATATTTTAACAACTTTCAATATATTTAAATGCATGCTTGTTATTTCCTTATTTTGGAGGGTGGATAACATCATTCGTCATAATTTAAGGCCACAAGTCGTAAATTTTTTTTTTCCTGAATTTTCACATGGAATTGCCTCACACACTTTTGAGAACACGCTGAATGTTAAATATCATTACAAGATATTTTAAAATATGTGAGAAATACATATGTATGTACAGTATGTGGATAGGAGTGGGCGAAAAATTGTATATGTGTTCTGATTTCTGGATAATATTTTTAACAGCAATGACAATCATACAAAAGGATTGATTTGTTGCAATAAATGTAAGAGAAAGTAATGTATGAAACTGCGACATCTAACTAGTATAAGAAAAATTCATGTTTTTTAACAATATTTTTTGTGTTGTAAGAGCCTTAACTTTATTATTTTTGGCGGTGTGAATTGATGGAAAAAGTGAGGTTCAGAACTCGCAGTATATACACTGAAGAGCCAAAAAAAACTGGTACACCTGCCTAATATCGTGTAGGACCCCCCGAGCACGCAGAAGTGCCGCAAGGCGGCGTGGCACGGACTCGACTAACGTCTAAAGGTATTCAGGAGGCAATTCACACCATGAATCATGCAGGGCACTCCATAAATCCAATCTGCGCCAATTTGAGAAAGGGTTGCACGTCTGTCACGTTTAATGATTCTCGTCAGTCGTCGTTTGTCCCGTTCTTTCACGATCTTTTTCCGGCCGCAGCGATGTCGAAGATGTGATGTTTTACCGGATTCCCGATATTCACGGTACACTCGTGAAATGGTCGTACGCGAACATCCAAATGTTATCGCTACCTCGGAGATGCTATGTCCTATCTCTCGTGCGCCGACTATAATACCACGTTCAAACTCACTTAAATCTTGATAATCTGCCATTGTAGCAGCAGTAACCGATCTAGCTGCTTACCGCATCGCGTTACTCTGATTGGTTCCATACCTCTGTTATTTGCGTACGCACGCCTATACCAGTTTTTTCGGCTCTTCAGTGTATGTGTATGCTTCTTAGCAGCTTTTCCCTGTCGGCTGATACCAGTATCTCTTTTCCACCAATCAGCCCTCACTGTGGGAGTGTGTTCGACATTTCCTCCTGTCAGTGAACTCCAACTTTGCGGGTACAGTACTTTGCCAACCTCACTCGCAAATCGACGCCAGTAAATCAAGTACTTGGCTAGCCAAACTTCATCACTACCACAAAAANATATTCACGGTACACTAGTGAAATGGTCGTACGCGAACATCAAAATGTTATCGCTACCTCGGAGATGCTATGTCCTATCTCAGCACGCGGCTGATATTATGGTGCAAGTTTGAGTGATAAATCTTGATAATCTGCCATTGTAGCAGCAGTAACCGACCTAGCTGCTTACCGCATCGCGTTACTCTGATTGGTTCCATACCTCTGTTATTTGCATACGCACGCCTATACCAGTTTTTTCGGCTCTTCAGTGTATGTGTATGCTTCTTAGCAGCTTTTCCCTGTCGGCTGATACCAGTATCTCTTTTCCACCAATCAGCCCTCACTGTGGGAGTGTGTTCGACATTTCCTCCTGTCAGTGAACTCCAACTTTGCGGGTACAGTACTTTGCCCACCTCACTCGCAAATCAACGCCAGTAAATCAAGTACTTGGCTAGCCAAACTTCATCACTACCACAAAAAAAACNCCCACCTCACTCGCAAATCAACGCCAGTAAATCAAGTACTTGGCTAGCCAAACTTCATCACTACCACAAAAAAAACATTAAGAGTTGGAGCTCTCGGTTCGGTTCGCATACTAGCAGTATCCTGAGAAAACATTAACCCAGAGCAAGCATGTAAAACTCGCGAATCCTTGCTCATATCTGTGCGGTCCTGGCTCATTATAGCGAAACAAATGGAATGCTGCTCGCCTTCAGAGTTTTCGTAAATTTTAACATTAAAATGNGGTCCTGGCTCATTATAGCGAAACAAATGGAATGCTGCTCGCCTTCAGAGTTTTCGTAAATTTTAACATTAAAATGACATGCGGCTTAGGTTTTTTGGGGTCATACTCGTACAATAGGAAGTGAAACATCAGTCCGATGAATATTAAAACTANGCGGCTTAGGTTTTTTGGGGTCATACTCGTACAATAGGAAGTGAAACATCAGTCCGATGAATATTAAAACTATTATATTTTACTAACGTTTTTCTCCATAAGTTCAACAAATCCAAAATAATAAGTTACCTAACATAGGAACATTAACATGTATAGAGGCAGTTGCTTCAAGGTAAGATATTTCACCTTATTTTGAACATTTGGTAGTTTAGAGATATCAGACTCTGGTAGTACTTTATGCTTTCCTTTTTCTATGACTGCATAGCGCTTGTTTTTGCATTTGTTTTCATTTCATGTATTACTTTTGTGCCACATTTAGTTGTGTAAGTTTAAAATAGAATAATATTTTAACAATATAAATCCTTTTTTTTTTTTNTTTTGTGCCACATTTAGTTGTGTAAGTTTAAAATAGAATAATATTTTAACAAGATAAATCCTTTTTTTTTTTTTTTTCGTTGAGTGTGTTCGTTTGATTACGTTTATGACCCACACATCAGGTTGAATTTGACACCTCTGACCTAGAGCTACTATATCTATTACTAAAACTAATAACAATACAAACATATTTTCTTGCTGAGTTTGATTAAAATTGCAATTACTTGTATAGTGGCAAGCCCTTATAGTCTGATTTTGAGGTGTGATGGTAATATAGTTTTTATNTTAAAATTGCAATTACTTGTATAGTGGCAAGCCCTTATAGTCTGATTTTGAGGTGTGATGGTAATATAGTTTTTATTAAACAACAACCTAATCTATAATTTTTTTGTTGTATCATTTAATACATAGGCTTTTTCGAGGTTAGAAGAGGTACCGACGACNACAACCTAATCTATAATTTTTTTGTTGTATCATTTAATACATAGGCTTTTTCGAGGTTAGAAGAGGTACCGACGACCATACGAACCTTCCATACCAGTCCATCACATGAACCAACCATACCAGCCGACCATATGAACCNCATACGAACCTTCCATACCAGTCCATCACATGAACCAACCATACCAGCCGACCATATGAACAAGCCATACCAGTTGGCCGTATGAACCGAATAAACGAATCATCCATTGGTTTGAGGGTAAAGTTGGATGGTCTGGTTCTTGAGTTGTTCTCTGACTGGGGATACCAATGAGCAAGACCAACCATACGAAACGACCACACCAGCCATCCATACGATCCAACCATGTCACACAACCATACGAAGGGACAATACGAACAATCTATACAGACCATTCATACAAACCATCCATACCAGTCGTTCACTTGAAACAGTCATACCAGACATCCGTATNCCATTCATACAAACCATCCATACCAGTCGTTCACTTGAAACAGTCATACCAGACATCCGTATGAACTGCTTATACTAGCCAGGCATATGAACCAACCATACCAGGTATCCATGAGAACCAACCATATGAGCCAACCATACAAGCCAACAATACCAGCTTAACATACGAAACAGCTGCGTCAGTCAACCACACCTCCGAACTATTCGATACATCCATACCAAAAGACCATTCCAACCGACCAGTATAACGACCATCAATATCAGACAACCATGACAACTGTCTATGCTGACCAGTCATACAAACTGACTATTACCATCAGACTATAACTAAGGTCGACCAGGCCAACCAATCAGACCAAACTTACTAGCCAACGGCTGACTGCACCCAAGACTAACTCCAATCAAGAACGACTCCTGACGAGACAAATACCTGCCAAACTGACTCGAAAAATGGACAAGACCTTCCATCTGTACCAACAGACGATGACGGCCAATCTCGTAGTAACCTCTTCAAGCAAAATCTTCGCAAAATCTTCCAGAAATCTTCGCAAAATGTATCGCTTACAGCTAACCATACAAAAGGACCATACAGGCGACCAGACCAACCGACTGATTAGACCGACCAACCATACAAGTAGAATGGTTATAGAATGTTGAGCGCAATGTGTTTTAAATGGAAGTGGCAGCTCGGGGCTGTGACCGTGGTTGTGGTTTCAAGGTCAGTGGGGTTAAGGTCAAGGTCACCAGCTTCCAACATGGGTTTCGGAATTGGTGATGTAAAATGGGCCTAAATTTTAATGAGTTTGTTTCAATCTTCTACATTTTCCTCGATTTTTAATTCAAGTTCATNTAACACTTCAAGCATGCATGTCTGTTTCTGGTGGCCATATTGGTTTTATAGGCATAGGGATTATCAAATCAAAAATCTGTATGTATTATTCGATTTTAAAAATTATTTTTAGATTAAAAATTTATATTAAAAATGCATTTCTCTAAATTAAAATTATATTTTTTAATCGTACTTTAATTGTACATAGAGTATAGCAGAACCATGCAAAGTTTTTCATTCAGTTACATAATTTCCAGTTTCCTATCTTGAAATCTAATTATTATACGATGTCACAATCAGTAAATAATTAATTGTCTCGACTGTTTTTTTTAAATATAAATATACTACTGATTTTTTTTATAAATGTTTGTATATGTGACAAAGGCTATCGTATGAGTAGCGACGCTCTGCACAAATATATTGTCATCACGGTATGGATCAGCATCTGCCAACACTTGTATAAGCATACTCGGTTATAATTTAAATACCAATGCTTGGCCCTTAAGACTAGGAATGTACGAGGACAACTCGGGTGAGCGTCAGGCTTATCTTCCTTGCTCTTCTTGACCAATCCGTCAATCTTCTAATCTTTACATCAATATTTCAAACATTCGCAAACTTTCACAATCTTCCCATCAATATTCCACAAACTTTCATAATCTTTTCATCAATATTTCGTATTCTTATGCAATCTTTCACAATATTTCCATCAATCTTTCAGAATATTTGCATTAATATTTCGCAATCATCTGCAATCCTCCGCATTCCTCCTCACCAATCCTCCGCAATCCTCCTCACCAATCCTCCGCAATCCTCCTCACCAGTCCTCAGCAATCTTCCTCAGCAATCCTCTTCACCAATCATCCACAATCCTCCACGATCCTCGCCAATCCTCCGAAATCCTCCATAATCCTCGCCAAACGTCTGAAATCCTCCACAATCATCACCAATCCTCCTCCGCAACCCTCCGCAATCTACAACAATCCTCTACAATTCTCCACAATTCTCATCCATCAGCACTGCACACACAGCAATCAGCACCGCACACACCACAATCTTCACCAATCCTCAGCAATCGTTTCATAATTTTTCCAATACTTCCATAATTTTTTCGTAATCTTTAAACCAATATTCCAATCTTTCCATCAATCTTCCAATTTTTCCCACCAATCTTCCCATTTTTCCATCAATATTCCAATTTTTCCATAAATCATTCACAATTTTCCATCAATCTTTCATTCTTAAGGCCAATTTTTCGGTAAATCTTTCAATCTTTCCATCAATCCTTCGAACAATCCCAATCCCTAGTTTGATCCTTCGATCATTCCTTCGGTTTGTCCCACCCATATGTATAGATGTTTCGTGAATATTTGCAAAGATTTTTTGAAGATTTATGTATATTTGCAAAGGTGTTGTGCAAAATTTCATAGATTAGAAATTTTCGAATATTTGCGAAGAGTTTGCGAAGATGTGCAACGGTTTGTATAGATTTTGCGAAGTTTTGCGATACTTTTGTGCGAAGAGGTTAGCAATGAGATTAGTATTAGACGACTTTTTTTTCGGGATTGGACGTTATCGACTGTTGGTATAGGTGGGTGGTATGGTCGGTTGGTCTTTACACTGTTCTAGACATTTTTGCAGAAATTGGCCCTGGCAGGAGCCAGTTTTGAGTGAAAACAGTCTCTTCAGAAATCCTTTGGGGATTGGACAGTAAAGGTGGTGGAGAGTAGTGTGGTTGGTTGATGGCGAAGGAGGATGTTGAGGGGACGAGCTACAACGAGTTATTCGGGGGTGGGGAGGGTAGTGGACTGCTGGCATGCATGGTTGTTAATGGTGGCTGAGCTATGATAAGTAAATGGCGAGAGAAGTGGAGCGACGAGAGGTGTGTTTGTGGTTTGGGAGCATGAGGGCGAGGTTATGTGTGATACGTTAATCAATAATTTTCTTTGGGGGTCGTAAGATTTATCAGCTATATAGCCAATAAAATATAGAGGTGGGTGTTCAGTCGGCTGCTGAACGTCGTACCAGGGTAACGTAATATGTTCGTTTTTTTAATTCGATTTTTTACAATTTTTTCTAACATTTTCGTGTTCATAGATATTAGGGTCAAGGTCGAGGCCACCGTTATCCCACGCGAGTGTCTCAGTCAATGATGTAATATGTTCCTAAAATTTTATTAGGTTCTTTCAATTTTTAAATTTTTTCTTTATTCTTTGTTTTCAAGTTCATTGGGGTAAATTTCAAGGTTGTCAACAACCAGCGTGGTGGTCGCAGTCATCAATGTAACTTTTTCTCAATTTTTAGAAGTAATTTTTCGATTTTTTCTCATTTTATATGATTGCAATGTGGGTAGGTAGGGGCAGGGTTTGATGGTTAGGTGGAGAAGTGTAGTAAGGGGAGGGTAAAATTATATGTTCCTTTATTATTAGTATCAGTTTTTAGATTTCTTACGATTATTATTGAATTTCTATAACTGAGGAGAGTGATGGTGTGGGGTGTGTGTG
>NQII01002858.1:162701-236068 GCA_002778355.1 Clitarchus hookeri
CCAGTCAGCTGCCCTTTGTTCACGCAGCATGTCTAAAGCTGGCTTCATCACTTAGAAGCATAACAGTAACCTTAGAACACGAGGTCTTGTGAAGGTTCATTCTACTTAGTAAACAGTCAAAATGTTGTGACAACAGTATTGACGTTACTACAACCATAATTTTTTTTTTTATCTGTGAGCCGTCAGTTACTAATGTTGCTGTTATTGTAATATACGGCTAAAACATTAACGTTAAGTTAACATTAAGTACTTCTGCAACAGCATTACCTCCTTACTGTTCTGTCAACATTAAGGTGGTGTTTACGTTGCGGCAAAAACAAATTTTCTGTCGAATATATGTTAACATTTCTGTCGAAAAGTATCTTGTTTTTCCTTTGCTTTAAAAAGAAACGTTTCGATTTAAAATACATTAAATCCAATTATTTTGCCACAAAAAGAAATATTACCAACGAAAAAAAAAATAAGGATAGCTGTGAGGGGAATCTATGTCGCGCCCTCAATGCCTGACGCCCTACCAACGGCTCTATCTCAACACGCGTGATTGAGTTTCATACTATAGGTATTCAGCAGAACGTAACGACAAACTGCAGTCCTCTTTCGTTATGTGGAAATACTTCATGCTCTTTAATATCTGCATAATTGGCAAACGTAAACTGCGTTGCAAGGCTTGAGAGCTCGTCTAAANAAATACTTCATGCTCTTTAATATCTGCATAATTGGCAAACGTAAACTGCGTTGCAAGGCTTGAGAGCTCGTCTAAACTACAGTTACTTATCATGCTATGCTTTCAAATTTAAATACAGAGGTTCCATTTTACGAGGTTATCGCTGTTCACTACTGTCCGCCATTTTACTNGCTATGCTTTCAAATTTAAATACAGAGGTTCCATTTTACGAGGTTATCGCTGTTCACTACTGTCCGCCATTTTACTACTCCAAATCAGTGTAAACTTGTGTTGGTTGGACATTTCTTTAATGTCGAAGTAACACAAAATATTTTGTTCCTCCAGTTATTTTTAGCGTAATACGTAATAACGCAATAACGTTATTCCAGCAACATTACTTAGTAGTTTTATTAACATTAACACTTGCATGATAGTATTATAAGACTCTGTAAATGGTAAACATTATCAACTCTGTCTCAACATTGTTAATTTTAACAAAACATAAACGTTTATAGAAGTGCCTCAGTAGTAAGTTTTTGTTACAAGATCATTAGACTGTTTTCTGTGTACTCAGGTTGGGAAACGCAATGCTAATATTTTGGAAAATAAAAATAGTCACCGCCAGGTGGAGCTGGTGTTTCATGTGTATAGTCCATTCACAGTAACTTCCAAATTTTCTGAAGTCCTGCTGTAGTTCTACTTTCAGGATATTCCTCCGCCCTCATGCGNCCATTCACAGTAACTTCCAAATTTTCTGAAGTCCTGCTGTAGTTCTACTTTCAGGATATTCCTCCGCCCTCATGCGAACAAAGCGCACTCGAGTCTACAAAATTACACCAAAGTGACAACGCGCCGCATTCGTGCGCACTCAGTGTAATCAAATTTTGTGTAAGAACTATTTCTTACTAGGCATTACCAACACACCTATTNACTATTTCTTACTAGGCATTACCAACACACCTACTTCCCCTCTTTATTTATTCATAAACTAAATATTAGGATTTATAGACAAAATATAAGTAAACGTTCAATTTAACCAAAAATAAGATACGTTTATGTTACGAGAATTATAAAATGTTGTGATGCTTGGAATATTTAGGACGCAACCAAACACGTCATACATGGGGTGGTTTTTCAAATGTCTGATTCAAAAAGTGTGAAGAAACCGCGAATAGACTATAACAGGTATCCCACTTTTGGTATTCAAACTAATGTAGGATATTTGCAATTTTTATTAAGTAAACATGTATATGTAAAATCTTCCGATATGTATTTTGTTAGAACCTGCGTAAAGAATAACATTTTTCTTCGCGCTAGAGTGCAAATATAAGGAAATATTTTTATTTGTCTAACATTCAGCCGTAAAACTGTATATAGAAAAACATTGATTCACAACATTAATTTATTTGATATTAAAACTAATTCAAAAAATTCCTTTCAGCGACAGCTCTTTATTTCACTCCTAAATTCGTACATTTAGTATTTTATTAAAATTAGTGTGTTTATGAATTCTCAGTGCCAAACACATTTCTAATTTTACTGATTACTCTTGTAAACACTCTTGTGTGAATGAGTGTGAATGATAACTTTGTTACAAAATTAACTTAATACTTGATATTGTGCTCGGGACAAAGTATTATCAAAATATGATATCTGTCAGAGACTCACATAAACCACAATACACATTTTGGGCGAAATAAAGACTTTTATGGTCAAATAAATTGAATTTCTCCATTTACCACTAGCGTACCTTGTGACGGAAACTTTCTCCATGTCAAACTCTACCATAAGGACTCTCGTTTACTTGCCAGCCTGAGTAGAATAGTCCTTGAGACATGCACATCAAAAGCGTCATCGCCTCTACGCGTAAAGCTGTGAACTGGTGTATAACGTTTTCATCGTGATGCTCGTAAAAATGGGTCTTGAAGTGGTACGCTTACAATTGTATCGGTATAAAGTTCGTACCAAGGATCAATGCAGGCTCCTATGGTAGTTTCGCTTAGTAAGTAGTGTGATAAANTACCATAAGGACTCTCGTTTACTTGCCAGCCTGAGTAGAATAGTCCTTGAGACATGCACATCAAAAGCGTCATCGCCTCTACGCGTAAAGCTGTGAACTGGTGTATAACCAAAAGTAGCACTACGAGCATTTTTACCCACTTGAAGTGGTACGCTTACAATTGTATTGGTATAAAGTTCGTACCGAGGATCAATGCAGGCTCCTATGGTAGTTTCGCTTAGTAAGTAGTGTGATACTCTGCGACGTCGCTTCAACCTGCCTAACAGGATGGTGCACATGTACAGTATTCTCGCCAGTCCACTGGTCCTCGCCCCAGTTTCTAGATCATGTTATAGAGTTATTTATGTTCCTAATAACGGTTATTTTGGTATTCAATATATTGTTCGTTTATTTTGAAGAGTGATACGGTGTATAAATTATTTATAAANAATAACGGTTATTTTGGTATTCAATATATTGTTCGTTTATTTTGAAGAGTGATACGGTGTATAAATTATTTATAAATTTTTTTATTATAGCGCTATGCTATCTTTTATTGAAATGAGGACGCATGGGCACTTTGTTCTTGCCGAATGGTTATNTTTTTTTATTATAGCGCTATGCTATCTTTTATTGAAATGAGGACGCATGGGCACTTTGTTCTTGCCGAATGGTTATGCGCGCACGATGTGAGGTGTTCTTGATGGAGGTTTGTTCTGTACTGGAGCTATTCGGGCGATCGTGGTGCTGTCTATCGGNGCACGATGTGAGGTGTTCTTGATGGAGGTTTGTTCTGTACTGGAGCTATTCGGGCGATCGTGGTGCTGTCTATCGGTGGAGTTTGGAAGTGTATGGCCTATCTACCTACACCCTCCCTGCTGGGTGTTCCTTAGTTGGGTTGGTCTCGCAGCTTCAATTATCGGTCTCGCTCGCACGCAAAAACACTTATACACACATATATTTTACTCACTTAACACTGCAAATAGCACTGTAATAGGGTATTGATTTATAAATACAACTATCTTTGCGAACCTACATTACGAGTGTGTGTCTCCCAAGACGTCATTATTAGTTGTGCATCGCTTACGAGTATTAATAGGGAGTAAATGTCCGGTGACTGTAGGNTGTCTCCCAAGACGTCATTATTAGTTGTGCATCGCTTACGAGTATTAATAGGGAGTAAATGTCCGGTGACTGTAGGTTTTACTAATAATAAACGCAACATTTCTGCAAGTTGACTTTTAAATAAAAACACTAATTTTATCACTTGTCATTTGTATTTTCCCGTGTGTGTGTGTAACCAGAATGTTCGCATTTCCCTTCAGTTTGTTTAATTCTGTTAAACTTACCGCCATTTTTTGTTTNGTGTGTGTGTAACCAGAATGTTCGCATTTCCCTTCAGTTTGTTTAATTCTGTTAAACTTACCGCCATTTTTTGTTTGCCATTCGTTACTCGCGGAAATATTGAATGTAAAATTTTTACTCTGGCAAGATGGTCAGAGTTATAACTTTGCAGCTTTGGGACACTGTTACACGCGAGTAAAAGATTTACTCAAAGTTTTCTCGCAGAGTAACGATGTGGAACGCCGTCCTGGAGAAANCACTGTTACACGCGAGTAAAAGATTTACTCAAAGTTTTCTCGCAGAGTAACGATGTGGAACGCCGTCCTGGAGAAAGCTGGACCTCCGCACTACTCCGTCTCCACCTCATCACCGCCTTTCTTTTGAAACGAGTAAAGGGAGTGTTCAGAGATAACATCTAGTAGGGTTTACTCCACTCGGATTTAAAAATTGAGTGGAGAGATTTGGGTNAAAGGGAGTGTTCAGAGATAACATCTAGTAGGGTTTACTCCACTCGGATTTAAAAATTGAGTGGAGAGATTTGGGTGGCTCTTAACATTTGGGTCTTCAGAGCCGATGAGGGTGAAACGAGGTGAGTACGGAGCAGCGCCGGAATGCAAGGGCGGGGAAAACGGCAGATCCCCAGGAAAACCCNTTTTTTATCATAGCGCTATGCTATCTTTTATTGAAATGGGGACGCATGGGCACTTTGTTCTTGCCGAATGGATATGCGTGCACGATGTGAGGTGTTCTTGATGGAGGTTTGTTCTGTACTGGAGCTATTCGGGCGATCGTGGTGCTGTCTATCGGTGGAGTTTGGAAGTGTATGGCCTATCTACCTACACCCTCCCTGCTGGGTGTTCCTTAGTTGGGTTGGTCTCGCAGCTTCAATTATCGGTCTCGCTCGCACGCAAAAACACTTATACACACATATATTTTACTCACTTAACACTGCAAATAGCACTGTAATAGGGTATTGATTTATAAATACAACTATCTTTGCGAACCTACATTACGAGTGTGTGTCTCCCAAGACGTCATTATTAGTTGTGCATCGCTTACGAGTATTAATAGGGAGTAAATGTCCGGTGACTGTAGCTTCGGCAGATGGGAGTTGTTGGTAAACGAAGCTTATAAGATGAGTTGAGGTGTAATTGATCTTGTTGTGCCACTCGTTGTCTGGACGATGCTTATGATGGCTATAGCTTTGGTGAATAGGTGATGATGTCTTACTATGCTTATACAGGATTTACAGTAGTAATTGTCCTCTCCGTCCTGTTCGCCGCCAGGGGCGATGCCTATGTCATGGATTTGACGAGCATAGCTTCAGTGAATGGGAAAAGTTCGGCAATTATGTTTATAAGAGGGCTGAAGATGTACTTGACGTTGAGGGCATGTTCGTTGTTGGGGGTGATGTCTATGATATTGAGTTTCTGGTTATGTCTTCAACTGTTCGGAAATGATACACAACTATGTTTCTAACAATTTACAATGTGTACTTGATCCTGCAACACTATTCGTCGTTAGGAGTTATGTCTATTAAAAGAATTTGGTGTCTGTATCTTAGTTTGGAAATGGTGGCCAACTATACTTATAAGAAGACTTAAGGTGTGTTTGACCCTGCGGTCCTGTTTGTTGTTGGGGGTGCTGTCGTTGTTACGAAATTGGTGGCTATATCTTAAACGGATCGGAAATGGTGTCCGATTATGCTTATCTTAAGGTTTAAGGCGTTCTTGGCCCTATCTCCTTGATGTTACGCTCTAGCTGGTATGAATGGTAGTTTGATGGCTGGAATCCAAGATGGCGGCTGTATAACACAAACATATTGGCGATTTACACCTCAGTTGCGAGTGAGCAGTGGTCGGGGTAGGATGTGTACTTAGTCTGTAATTACTCTCTCGGTACATTTATTACTCTCGGTACATAACTATCTTTGGTACGTGTACTTATTCATTGTGCAATTACTCATTACGCAATTACACCTAATTTCTAATTACATAACCCTCTAAGGGTCTCGAACCAAGTACTGTCCGACTCCTCAACCCTCTTGGTACATCCCTACACCCTCCTTTTTTTTCCCAGCCACTAGCCTCTTGCCCCCCAGACTTCCTCGAAAAATTGCAAAGCTTCACAAATGTCGCTTGGGAGCTATGTCCACTACAAGGGTACCCCCACAAGCTACAGCCAGTCACAGCACATCTCAGAAGGGGTGGGAGAACTCGTCAGCCAACCACAGCACAACCCCACCGATCTGGAGGGATGGTCTGTTTCCCTGGTTAAAGGATGCCGGCAATTAGTATCCTTCTCTCCGATACCCCTTCCAAGGTTAATCAAATGAGGTCACTAATGTCTCCCAAGTGTCGTGAAACCACTGCGCTACCCCTACTGGCAATGCCAGGGCGTTCCTACGTGAATATAATATAATTGTCCGGTCATTGTTTATAGATTGAGCACTTTCGAAAGCACTACACAGTGTATTTTGTGTGCACTTTCTGTATTCTTCCACAGCATGTCAAGGTTGGCACTGCCGTGGGACTAATGACAAGAGTCCGCGTGTAGATGACGGAACTTCTGTTTGTCCAGTCTGACTCAGTTTCGGGGCAAGTTAACATCTGTCAACACCCGCAATGGAGCATTCCCGCAACTTATGCTGTAGCAAATTACATTTTCACGACACTGTGCCATTTGCCACCGGGGAAAATAATAACTGCCATTAAATTTGAGATACTGTTTTTATTGGAAGCTAACCGGGAATCAGTACTTCGGAGAAATGTCTCCAGTGCTTGGAGAAGACTCTGTTCACGTCATACAACAATATTCAGATGGTTTAATGAGTCCCTCGGAGGGAATTTCCATCTAAAGAAGGTCTACCTTCTTCGAAAGTTACAGAAGAATAGATTGCTTTCATTAGAAGACTACTGGAGTAGGACAGCTCTCTTTCATATTACTAGCTGTGGGAAGCCTTGCGCCTACCTGAACCTGCAGTTCACATCACTTTACGTGACTAAAGTTGACGATGGTATTTTTTTGTCATTTTAAATACCTCATTTCTTAGCCAAAGACCGTATGAAATCTCGCGTATTTTGGTGTAAAATAACATACTAAAAAATGTAAAACAATAGCATCTCACTGCATAAATAACATTGTTACGGGCAACGAGACGTTGCTTTACTATACAATATTGCCACCAAGTTTGAAAACAAAATGTGGGTGTAGATCATTTTAAGTCAGAAAATCAGTCAGTAAAGAAGAGAATGGTGGCTGTTTTCTTCGCGGTAATGGCCATGTAGAGACGTGCGGTGCTGGACTCTCGAAACACCGTGCCTGAGAAGGGTAGCGCGGAGCAGTGCATGTATCGAGTAGTCGAGTAGCTCGAGTGTCCAAGGTCGAGACTCAACACACGAATCTTCATCGTGACAATATACCAGCACAACAGTTACTCTGAGTATTTGGCTGTGTGGCGCGGAGCAGTGCATGTATCGAGTAATCGAGGAGCTCGAGTGTCCAAGGTCGAAACTCGACACACCAATCTTCATCGTGACAATAAACCAGCACAACTGTTGCTCTGAGTATTTGGCTGTGTGGCGCGGAGCAGTGCATGTATCGAGTAATCGAGTAGCTCGAGTGTCCAAGGTCGAGACTCGACACACGAATCTTCATCGTGACAATATACCAGCACAACAGTTGCTCTGAGTATTTGGCTGTGTGGCGCGGAGCAGTGCATGTATCGAGTAATCGAGGAGCTCGAATGTCCAAGGTCAAGACTCGACACACGAATCTTCATCGTGACAATATACCAGCACAACACAACGAGACTCATAAACCGACACACGCGCGGAGCAGTGCATGTATCGAGTGGTCGAGGAGCTCGAATGTCCAAGGTCGAGAATCGACACACGAATGTTCTAGCACTGTTATATGGTCGTGTTGTCAACGAGACTCATAAACCGACAGTGACGCGGAGCAGTGCATGTATCGAGTAATCGAGGAGCTCGAGTGTCCAAGGTCGAGACTCGACACACGAATCTTCATCGTGACAATATACCAGCACAACAGTTGCTCTGAGTATTTGGCTGTGTGGCGCGGAGCAGTGCATGTATCGAGTAATCGAGGAGCTCGAGTGTCCATGGTCGAGACTCGACACATGAATCTTCATCGTGACAATATACCAGCACAACAGGTGCTCTGAGTATTTGGCTGGGACGTCTTCAATATCTGCCTACAATCCTGGACTTGCAACCCTTCACTTCGCTCAGTTTTCACGTGACATAACCACCTGAAAAGCAAACAGTTTTACATTGATTAGGAGCTGCTGCAGGTATCGGATGACGAATGTTGCAGCGTCCTAAGGATGCGCATAGGAACCGGTTCGACAGCTGGTTTAGAAGGATGCAAAGGTTTATTGAAAGCGGAGGAAATTAATTTTGAAAAAGTTAATAAACAAAGGTATCTTGTAAATATTCCCTAGCAGTTTTGGTTAATGTGTTATTATTTGGCTTTTTCTGTTTATAATGAGCACAATAAAAATAAACCGATTTTAATGGTAACCTATTAAAACATTAGATGGACTTTAAACTGCTAACTAATTTCCAATGTTTTGTGCCAAATTTTCTGCCAATATTACTGCAAATATGTTGGTCCGTGTTTACGTCAAGATTACTCTGTTGAGTGCAGTATAATGTTTGTAATTTAATTTCATAAATATTTAATCTGTGTGTATCCAGCTATACTTCTGGGACAGTAGAGCATAACTCAATAAGAAGAAATATTAAGAACAGATCACAGAAAAATATAAAACATCGTATTACTGTATACCTGCTATTGTAATACAACTCTACATCACGTGAAAAAAACATTGCCTCGTGACTTGGATACCATATGTATTTAGTAATAAACACAACGTGATGAGACTTATAATGTCCCACAATAACTTAGTAACTTATGCTTGTGAGAGCGGAGACGAAATTTTGCCATATTGTATAAGGTAGTATGCTCATTACCTCTAATCTCTATTCGTAGCTTATAAAGTTTTATTATATCCAGCTATATAATTGTATACAGTTAAACTTTATAAGTTTAAAAAATAGTTAAAAATACAAAAGTTGTTTCAAGATAATTTTAATTAACGGTGTTTCTATTTCGCCTTTCTTTTCCTTCTGTAGTTTACTTTCTTAATTGGAGAGATCGTGTAACAAAAATTACCCATATTCATTCAAACAGGTTACGAAAACATTCTACATAAGTGTGAACCACTTTAATGAACGAAAATAATGTGACACAACAACCTGCAAACCTAGGAATTAATGTTTAAAAATATTTTTGTCGCCAATGTTTTAAAATTTTCCTCGCTTGTTTTGATTTCTTCCACCATATTAGTGTTTTTTATTCGGTTGAGGTACTTTTACGACACAAGCTACTTAAAATAAGTGGACGTCAATATTTTTAAAATAAAATAGCTGACCTAAGTGTTTATAATTTACAGTGAAAAATCATGAAATTCCCTTTATATAATATTAATTAAATCGCAATGCACATAAATGTACCATCACTTTTTATAATGAACATAACGCACGTCTTTCGGCACAAATTAAAAATGTTAAAAAACTAAAAATATTTCAGATGTTGAAAAAACGTTTTCGACAACATGATCTTTCTGTTGTGTATTTGTTCTAGAACAAAATGTCACCAAAAACTGAGTAAAATATTTGCAAAATAACAGTGCAAAATCTATGCAAATAAAAGAAAATATCCCAGCAAAATATTTAAAATATAGAACAAAATAAGACGATAAGATCCCCAACAACTGGCACAAAAAATAATTCGTATATATCTGGATAAGAATAACCCAGCTGTCAATATATAAAACACAATATACCAGAAACAAGCGTTTTACAAAAAAAAACCGAAATCGTGGCAAAACAGTGGATAAAACATTTAGAAGTGAAAATTTTTAAAATAAAGAACAATTATCCAGTCAGAAATAACCACGACACACACAAAGATGATACGAAATAAATAAATAGGCTATTGTAACTTCGGAGTGAGTCCCTCATGACGTCTTCGGGCCAAATATTCACCCGAGCCCACACCGCGTTACTGTGGAGGTCAGCTCGTGCGCACCTCAACTGCGCATGCATTATCCCCACAGGGATATAGACGTCGTGGTCTATTCGTTGTTTCTTCACACTTTCTGAGACAAACCTTAAAAAACTACCCTATCTATGACGTACTCGGTTTTTTCCTAAGTACATCATGCATCACAAAAGTTTTATACTTCTTTTAACACGAAGCTTTATTATTTTAAGTTAAAGCAAACTTTTGCATATATTTTATATGTAAAATATTATTATATTTCATTAAGAAACTTACATGAATACAGACAGGGAGAAAATAGATGTGTTGGTAATGCCAAGTAAGAAATATACAGTATAGAAAATAGTATTACACCGAGTGCGCACGAATGCCGTGCGCTTTCTCTTTGGTGCAATTTTATAGACTCATTTAAGATTTGTTTGGATGAGACGGAGCAATATACTGGAAGTAGAACTTTAGCAGGGTTTCCGAAAAGTTGGAGATTACCCCGAAAAGGACTATACCACTGATACTAAGTGGTAACAGCTCAACACTAGCTCAATTAAATTCATCAATTATATCTTCATTCAAATTACAATTTATCACGCTATCTTAACACCTAAGACTACGATCGCACGCGAGGAAAAATACGGGTCAATCTAAAACTCTTAGGGTTACCCTACTCAAATGAATTCACTGCCATGGCTTACAGAAAATATAAAACGTTAATCTGTTTAACAAACTAATTCACAGTAGCGTTGCTTACTTGTTATAAAGTGTCGAAATTAATGAACGACTAATACGCAGCATTTAACACCTTAATGAGCAATTCAACTTTTCGTTTCAGGTGCTACAAAAGAAAACATTTTTGGTGTTAATAGTGCTTACGCATTTCTTATGCAAACTGACACTTTGACAACAATGGAAAGGGTATAATTATAAGCATGGCACAAGAAGCAACCAGTTGTAACATAGTCGGTGAATCAGCAGCAACCAGTAGCATCGCAAGGAACGAGGCTGCCTGTTTTGGTAGCTTCTGGACTTGTACAGAACCGGTCATGATGTCACCTCTTCTACATGCCAGACGTGAACAAGCATACTCGGGATAATATGTTACGTGGTTAAGACTCGCCAGTAATTTAATTAGATGTTAACAAAATCATCAATACGAGCAGGATGGGAGCTTTTCCTTGAGAGCTTAGATGTGTCCACAGCCCGTATACAAATACACCGGCATATTTTGCGGCACAAGCTAAATTAACAAACGTACTTAACTGATAACATTGTGACAAAATTTGAAATGAAGACTACACTAAAGGTATATGTTGTTCAAGGTAAAATGAGCACTTTTGAAAGCCCTGCTTAAGATATACTTTTAAGCACATTGTNATGTTGTTCAAGGTAAAATGAGCACTTTTGAAAGCCCTGCTTAAGATATACTTTTAAGCACATTGTGTATCTTTCCGCCATTTGCCGTGGGCCTCATCACTTTTTTCATGCGTCGGTAAAGAGAAACCATGGAATTATTATAAAAGTAATTTTTTTTTTACCTATTTTATAATCCATACACGTATATGCATTTAAAAAATCAGAAAGAAAAATAAATAATTGTAGTATTGGCAGATGTTAACCGAACACTTTAATTCAACGTTGTGGCGTGGAACTACTTTCCCCTCTGTCGCTACCAACTTTACTGGGCGCTTGCCACTACGTGTGTCCGTTAAAAACGCGCGCAGGCAGGAACAGTGACAATTTTCAAGGGTTGATTTCAGAAGTGCCAACTTTACCGTGAACAGCCTTTGCTTATGTTCTGTGGACGTACTCGCGTGCGCAGACTTCCATCAGCCCTCAGATGTCTCCGAGGCTCGGTCGGTCCGCTTCAACGTCCCATTCAACTAAGTTCCTCTATGACGCTTGCACTCGGGCACTGAACAGACACAACGCCACACCGTAATGCCTCACCTCGACGTCAAATTAACGACTCTGGGCCCAGGAAAGGGCTCCGTGCCCGAATCAGCTAGCAGCACTTCGCGACGGCATCTTCCTGCTGCGGACTGGACTTGGTGCACCCGAGGCCAGAGAGACTCGACGCGTACCCGCTAGCCGGCTGTCAGCAGAACTTTGCGTCCGTCGTCGTTACTTTCCTTGATCGTTAAATTGTGTCACTTCTCAATTTATTGTCCTCCGTGTTGCCTTTGATCGTGGTTTTTTTTTTTTTTTTTTAAATCCTGGTTCTGGCGAGTGAGTGAAGATATTTGGGCCGGCTCTTAACAGCGAGTTCTTGAGAGCCGATGGGGGTGAAGTGAGGTGAGGATGGAGCAGTGCTGGAAAGCAAGGGCGGGGGAAACGAGAGATCCCAATGAAAACCTGCCGACCAGCGGCATCGTCCAACACGATTTCCACGTGCGAAAATCCGGGAGCGATCTCGCTGGGAATAGAACCCGGTTCGCCGTGGTATTAGGCGAGTAGTCTAGCCACTACGTCACTACGGCCCCTTCTAGTTCTGGCATGTTTTATTTGATAAATTTACAGCTGGGTTATTGGTATCCTGATACATACGTATTGTATTTTCTGCCAGTTGTTCAGGATTATTGTCATCTTAATTTCTTCTCTATTTTGCATTTATTGCAGGAACTTTTCCTTTCTTTGTATGAATATTGCACTATTATATTGCGTATATTTTACTCAAATGTTGGTAACATTTTGTCCTAGAACAAATACACAATAGAAAACTTATGTCCTAGCAAACATGTATTTAGCATCGGAAATATTTGGCGTTTTCTAACATTTTTGCTGTGTGCCCAAGCGCATGCGTTATTTTCATTATAAAGGCTGATGCTACATAATGTGTGTTCCGATGAAGTTAATACTATCTAAAGGGAATTTCATGTCTTTCCACGGGAAATGATAAACACTTATGTCAGCTATTTTATTTTAATAATATTGACACTTCTTTTACGTAGCTTGTGCCGTAAAAAAGCACTGATTTTTTTTTTGTTCCCTAACCGAATAAAAACCATGAATAAACTGGAAGAAATCAAAATAAATAAGGGGAATTTTAAAAAAATTGGCCACGAAAATGTGTTTAAACATTACTTCGTGTGTTTGCAGATTGTTTTGTCACAATTATTTTCGTTCATAAATGTGAGAACCTTTGTGATTTTTTTCTAAACTTATAAAGTTCAAATATATCGAATTATTTAATTCGATATAATTAAACTCTATAAGTTTTTAATTAACATTAGAAGCTAGGGGCATATATATAGTCTCTGCACGGTTTCTTCACACTTTTTGAATCAAACCTTTGAAAATATCACCCCATGTATGACGTGTTTGGTTGCTTCCTAAATATTCCAAGCATCACAAGCTTTTTATACTTCTGTTAAGATAAAAGTACCTTATTTTTGGTTTAATTAAACTTTTACTTATATTTTGTCTTATTATGCAAATATTATGTATCTGAGCGCGCACGAATGCGGTGCGTAGTTCATTTGGTGTAATTTCCTAGACTCGGGTAAGCTTTGCTTTCACGAGGCGGAGGAATATCCCGGAAGTAGAACTTTATCAGGGCTTCAGAAAAGTTGGAAGTAACCGTGAATGAATGAACTAGACTAGCTTATAAATGACGGCAAATTTTCGTCTCCGCTCTCACATGATGAAGTTTAGTATGTAGAAGATGAGGTGTACAGGAAGACTCCGAACCACGGGGCAGGTCCGCAAGCTTCCTGCTGGACTTGCAGTTGCGACAGGAGAAAGAGTTGACCCCGCGGGAAGTCACACGACCTCGCACCAATGCAAGCTAAGCGACTGCCAGCTACTGCCTCGTCCCCGAGCGAGACATTCAAAAACCACGAAAATTACACGCGAACTAAACTAACCCGTTCACAGACTGCGGCAATGTGAACAAGAACGCCGAAAACAACACTGTGATGCGTTTAAAATAACACGACAGCCCGACAAAACAGTCCAGACACCGACAAAAAGTTTTCATCAGCGAATCAGAAGCAAGGTCACCCCTACAATATCACAGTCCCGACAGTTCAACAAAAGTAGATTCTATTTATATTTTGGTCGGTCGTCAGACTCACTGGGCAGCGGGTAAAAACGTCAACACAAACTTACAATACAAAATGTCTTGCGGATTTCACTCCTGTGGTAAAATTTTTCTATTGACTGTACTTTACACTACATTTGTAAAACTACCGCATGTTTATCACTGGAATGTTCATCTGCGCCAGACGTAAGAATATTTCTGTACGAAGAGGCATAGCCAAACACTAAAAATTTCGGAGAGTGATTGAACCCCCCTCCCCCTTCNTAAGAATATTTCTGTACGAAGAGGCATAGCCAAACACTAAAAATTTCGGAGAGTGATTGAACCCCCCTCCCCCTTTTTAAGCATGACCAGGTATATAGGTAGCTGGAATCTGTTCTCGTCTAGTCTTCAGGCGATGTGTGACATTGTCAACTGGATAGAAAATGCTCGTTATAAGTAGTGTTTGTGTATAATGTTATANTAAGAATATTTCTGTACGAAGAGGCATAGCCAAACACTAAAAATTTCGGAGAGTGATTGAACCCCCCTCCCCCTTCTTAAGCATGACCAGGTATATAGGTAGCTGGAATCTGTTCTCGTCTTGTCTTCAGGCGATGTGTGACATTGTCAACTGGATAGAAAATGCTCGTTATAAGTAGTGTTTGTGTATAATGTTATANGTCTTCAGGCGATGTGTGACATTGTCAACTGGATAGAAAATGCTCGTTATAAGTAGTGTTTGTGTATAATGTTATATTCATTTTTTTTAATGCCGCTTTTCACATAATCAACTTTGGTAATAGAGAACTTCTAACACATTTCTGAGTCTAACTTAACTGCGCTATTACCACGAATTAAAAAGAAAATCATGGGATATTTACATTGTTCACAGCTAACTGAATAATCAGACAATTCTTGAAAGCCCTAATTACTTTCACCGCCTACTCTTTCACAGGAAATAAGTGTTAATGGGTTTTTTTTCGCGGGNATTCTTGAAAGCCCTAATTACTTTCACCGCCTACTCTTTCACAGGAAATAAGTGTTAATGGGTTTTTTTTCGCGGGAGAAGTTGCTTGTTTGCTAGAATTCAAAGTACTGTAGTTATTGACTCCCATGCATGTATGAAGCTACTATCTTATTTCGTTGGGCCAATGAAGAGTCAAGGTACTCTAAAGCAGAACATTTGTCATTTGCCTGCCAAGAAATTAGCGAATTCAAAAAATTATCATCCAATCAAAATAAAAACTAGCTAGAATGTTGTTGAAAATATGCTGGCTCAAAAAAATGTTCACGATTTTCCAGTGTTTCTAACACTGCCAAGTCGCAAGAATAGTATTCCAACTTCTCTCAGATAGCATTGTGAAGTTGTCCCAAGTGGGCCCCGCGTGCGTATTACTGTTATAGTCGATTCATGTTTACTTCCAATTTTCTGAATCCCTGCTGAAGTTATACTTTCAGGCCATTCTTCCACTCAATCAAACAATTCATAACCAAGTATAGAAAAAATACACTAGAGGCACATCGCGCCGCATTTGTGCGCACTCTCTTAAATACTACTTTGCATTTTTATTAATTATAAATTAAATATTATAATATATAGATAAAATATAAGTAAAAGTTTAATATAACAAAAAATTAAGTTCTTGTATGTTAACACGAGCATAAAACGTTTGTGATACATGAAATATTTAGGAAACTGGAAACACGTCACACATGGGGTGATTTTTCAAAGGTTCGATACAAAAAGTATGAAGCAGCCGTGAATAGACTATACACCAGTTCGTAATGAAATGTGAAAACAACAGGAAGGGTACCAAATTTTGTGACCGCCAAATTAAACACCAGTTTTTTCTTATCATGACGTTAAGCCATCGAAGATGGTCACCATTAGAGCATCAATAATTCCGTACTTAATTTGACAGAACCCGAATTGTTTTTTGTAGCGATTTCTCTGCAGATGCGTGCAGAGAATTCTCAACGAGTTACCACACTGCCCAGAAAATAAAGGAAATTCTTGTTCGTCTCGTTCTATTGCCAGACAATAAACATAGCTAACGGCCACTGTAAGTGTGGTACTAATATTCATGACTTTCGCAGCGGCCGCGGGGGTGTAGTGGTCAGACTGGTTGCCTCCCACCTAGGTGAACAGAGTTCGATTGCCGGTTGGGGTCGCTCCCGGATTTCCGCATATGGGAATCGTGCCGGACGATGCCGCTTGTCGGCGGGTTTTCTCGGGGATCTCTCGTTTCCCCGCCCCTGCATCCAGCGCTGCTCCTTACTCGCCTCACTTCGCCCTTATCGGCTCTCAAGACCTCTCTGTTAAGAGCCGCCCGAATCTCTCCACTCTCCTCGTGACTTTCGGATCTCTCCGCTTGATATTACTTTTGGCAATATGGCGCAGATACTATTGCAATTTTAATTTTAATTTCTTCGCTGAGTCTTTTGGATCAACAGCGAAAGTGTGCATGCACATTAGTAGTTCTAAAGGCTGTTTACGGTAAACTGAGCGCTTTTAAAAGCACTGCTTAGGATGTATTTGTATGCATATTGTGTATTCTCACACGTTATGTTAAATTAACATTGCGATGGGCATCGCCACATTATTCATGCGTCCGTCAAGCGCAACTGTGAAAGTATTAGTATAGTCAGAAAGCGAAAGAAATAGTTTCAGTATTAACAAATGTTGATCTAACACTATTAATTTAACGTTATGACATGGAACTACTTTCCCTCCGTCGTTACCTTATTTAGTGCATGACAGTCAGTGTGCCTTTCAAAATAAATGCAGGGAGGGACAACGATAATTTTCAAAATTTGATTTCCAAAGTGCCCAGTTTACCGTGAATAGACTATACCAGAGAGTAGATAAATGCAAAGAGACATAAATGGCGTTGTGGTGCATTTTATGTGGGCGTGCCCGTTCTCTGATTGGCTGCGCGAGGCTCTGGAAACAGGAATTACGTCTGATTCACAACTGCGTGCTGCATAAGTGGCCCTATTGGCTGGGCTGCTGGCTGACAGGTAAGTTGNGGAATTACGTCTGATTCACAACTGCGTGCTGCATAAGTGGCCCTATTGGCTGGGCTGCTGGCTGACAGGTAAGTTGCCAGGTGTTGATTGACAAACGGCGTGGAAACATGTTTCTGGCAAGTGACGCCTTTTTGCTGGCGTGTGCAGCGGAATGATACTGTACCTCTAAAAACTGAAATTATGAGATGAAAACAAAGAATTTTTGCATTGGTGCGTTGGTAATGCCTAGTAATAAATAGTTCTTGTGCTAAATATTATTACACTGAGTGCGCACGAACTGTATGCGTTGTCGCTTTGGTGTGATTTTAAAGACTTGGTTGACCTTTGTCTGCATGAGGCGGAGGAATAGCCCGAAAGTAGAACTTAAGCACGGCTTCAGAAAAGTTGAAAGTAACCGTGAATGGACTATACTCTGTTATGTCACGGAATAGCGTGATTAAAATTCCATCGTAGCTGGAGTGCTTGGTTAGAGATGTATGTAGAGATTCGCAGAGCGTGTGTGCCGGGCGTATGAAGGGAGGATCCACCGTGCAGCCGTCACAAGAGCTGAGCAAGGAGCTCGAGTTGTGCCCCCTCCCCCCTCTCCTCGTGCCGCGTGGCGTGTCGCCATGGAGACGGGCGGAGTGCGGCCAATAAGAAGCGGTCCCCTGCCACCGAGGAGCTCAGTCTATCGTCGGCGTCGCCACACGAAGAATCGTTCTGCGCTCTGCCGCGTTCTTCTGTTACTACTCGTCCGACATCGACACCGCACCCGGCAACAGGTATGGCGCCACTGCAGTCTCGCTTCTATAGCCTGCTCACGGTCAACTGAGCACTTTTGAAAACCCTGCGTAAGATATACTCGTATGCACACAGTGTAGTCTACAGCCATGTAACATTAACATTGCCATACGCCTAGCCACGTATTTACGCGTCGGTGAAGTAAAACTGTGAAATCATTTGAAAAGTAAATATTTTACAAATTGGCTAACCCTTACAATTATGATACATTAAAAAAAACAGACAGCAAAATAAGTCATTACGATGTTCAGAAACGTATCCGTAAAACTATTCATTCAACGTTAAAACATGGAACTAGTTTCCTTTCGTCGTTACCAACTCTACGGGACGCATACTGGTCATTGTGCCCGTTAAAATATATGCAGGTACGGGCAGTGACATTTTGCAAAGGTTGATTTCAAAAGTGCTCACTTTATCCTGTGAACAGGCGTTAAAACCGTGCATGTCTAACCTGGCTCCCTCAGTCGATAGCAAGGCTTGCCTTCCAGGACGAGCCTNGAACAGGCGTTAAAACCGTGCATGTCTAACCTGGCTCCCTCAGTCGATAGCAAGGCTTGCCTTCCAGGACGAGCCACAAGGGCTCCGCCCAACCCCTTTAACAGCGACGAACCCCAAAAAATTAATCATTTTATATTTGTACCAAACATTTTNCAAGGGCTCCGCCCAACCCCTTTAACAGCGACGAACCCCAAAAAATTAATCATTTTATATTTGTACCAAACATTTTTCAACTCGTAAGCATTGTATGTGATGACATTCTCCTCGAATAAAAAAATGTTACACTTTATATTTTTTGAATAATTTGATGTCAAACACTAAATTCTTCTCAATTTTCGCAGTCGTAATAACACATACTAAATTTTACAGATGAGAAAATGTGCAAAGTAAACTAAACCCATGGGCTACAGCGTAACATTTAACAAGATATATATATATATAGCTTTTTACATGTTATTTAGCGTAATATATAACAATATATCTAGAGCTTGTTATATGTTACTCTGTAACCTATATATATATTTATATAATATATAATTTAAAATACAATTTATTTTGCATACATTTAACATTTTTTAAAACATGTATAAACTGTCATTTGGTGATTACATGTATGNAAAATACAATTTATTTTGCATACATTTAACATTTTTTAAAACATGTATAAACTGTCATTTGGTGATTACATGTATGTCAAGCAGCAGTAGCCCACGGCATTTGTTTATGTGGTAAATGTTTTCATCTCTACAAATTACTTAGTATTTTTTTGATTACGGCTGCAACAAAACAGAAGGATTTTGTATTTAATAACAAATTATTCAAAAAATAAAAAGTGTAAAATTTNTGATTACGGCTGCAACAAAACAGAAGGATTTTGTATTTAATAACAAATTATTCAAAAAATAAAAAGTGTAAAATTTTTTATTCGAAGAAAATGTCACATACAATACGTACGAGTTGAACAATGTTAGGTACAAATATAAAATAATTAACTTGTTGTGCTCCGGCGTCCTTTAAAGACGGTTGAAATGGCTGTAAACACAGTTTCCCTTTCGTCGTGCTAGGGCACTCGTTCGCCGTGCTCGCCGAGGCATCGCGCTGCACCGGTTATTGGCTCGCGCCCAACCCTGCTGCATCATTCACGCTGTGTTCAAATGCGATGCAACATACCCTCGTTCACTTGCCCCTCATCCCTTCAGTATCCGCTGTCACGCTTTCCGAATCAAACCTTTGAAAAATCACCCCATGTACGACGTGATAGCTCGTTTCCTAAATATCTCATAGATCACCAATTTTTTATACTTCTGATGTAAAGATAGCTAATGTTTGGTTAAATTAAACTTTCCCTTATATTTAAATTATAAATTATACTTTATAATTTCTTATTAATATGAATAGGGAGAAAATAGTCTAGTAACAAATAGTTGTTATACATACTGTCATTACACTAAGTGCGCACGTATGCGTTGCATATGTGTCTTGGAGGCGGAGGAATATCCTGGAAGTAGAACTTTAGCGGGACTTCAGGAAAGTTGGAAGTAACCGTTAATGGACTATGGATAGCGTAGCAATGCATACAAATTGAATTAAGAGCGACGCAAAGTTTATTTTCCCATGATCTAAGTTGACGCCACTTCAAAATAACTTAAAAGTTACAGAGTTTCAACCAATCACATTCAAGGGGCGAGTATTTTGTTTGGTTTTATGCATTCGTGTTTATTCATACCAACAACGTCTGGACTATAATATTGTGTTAAGTCACAATTGTCACAGATGTTGGAGTGTTAGTTTAGTTTGATGTGTAACCGAATGATTAAAGAATTGACGATTTTAGAAACAATGAAATTTAAAAAAAATTATGAGTGCTAACTGTCATCAGTTTATGGTGAGAGATGAGGTTATTGCTGGCAAATAGATGTAGATGNTATATTATATATATAAAATATAAATTTAATATATATAATATAAATTATATATATATATAATATTAATATATATAATATAAATGTGGCGGGTAAGAAATCAATACCTATTGGAAAAATTCAGCCTACTAGTAACAGAGTATCGATTATTAAATATTCTTGATATTTAAAAATNTATATAAATTTAATATATATAATATAAATTATATATATAATATATATATAATATAAATTTAATATATATAATATAAATTATATATATAATATAAATTTAATATATATAATATGAATATATATATAATATCAAATCAATACCTATTGGAAAAATTTAGCCTACTAGTAACAGAGTATCGATTATTTAATATTCTTGATATTTAATATTTTGTGTTTATGATGTAGATCACATGGCATGGATTCAGTTTGCAAAGTTATTAGGTTCATAGAAACTTGGGCTCCCATATTCTGAAATGTTGAGCTCTTCGTGCTATATTTTAAAAACTGTAATAATTTGACGACAAATATTTACTTTTATATGGTCCTCATATAAATCTTTCACATTATGGAATAAAAAAATAGTCATGAAATGTGGCCGTAAGGAGCCCATCTACCTGAAATGTACTATGACGTGCGCGACAAATATTCCTTCGCTGCTTCGCACACGGCTCTGAAAAGAGTAAACTTTCCGTTGTACACAATTTGGTGTGCGACTTTGAACGCTGACACTATAATTATTTTGGTGGAAAATTTGTAGTAATATTGTGTGCAATGCCATAGAATATTTTGAGCCATAACGGCCTGTAAATGTCGCTCTTGGTCATGTCAAAGTGTTTAAAAATAGCGTTTGCGATAAGCATATTACTATNGCACACGGCTCTGAAAAGAGTAAACTTTCCGTTGTACACAATTTGGTGTGCGACTTTGAACGCTGACACTATAATTTTTTTGGTGGAAAATTTGTAGTAATATTGTGTGCAATGCCATAGAATATTTTGAGCCATAACGGCCTGTAAATGTCGCTCTTGGTCATGTCAAAGTGTTTAAAAATAGCGTTTGCGATAAGCATATTACTATAAACTGAGTACTTTTCAAAGCCCTGCTCAAGATCAACGTTTGTGACCATAGTGTGTTCTAATGCCAAATGTTAATTTAACTTTGCCATGGGCCTGATCACTTTGTTCACTCATCGGTTAAGCGAAACTGTAACATTATAGGAAAACTGAATATTTTAAAAAATTTGCTAATTTTTATACTAACATGTGTTAGAAAAATGGAAAGCAAAATAAATCATTACTGTTTTCACAAATGTTTAAATGACACTTTTAATTCAACGTTATGATATGGAACTATATCTCAATCGTTACCATCTTTAATGGACGCATGCCTCTTAGTGCGCTGCTTAAAATATATGCATGTAGGAGCAATAATATTTTTCAAATGTTTATAAAAAGAGCTCACATTATCGTGAACAGCCTTTAGTTGGATGCCGCCTTAGTCGGAAGTGTTACTTCTTTCCGTGTGCATGCAGATTGTGTCAACGTAGAATAGTTTGTTTTAAATACGCGTGTTACCGTAAACTAGTGTGCTTCTATGGTAGACAGGCGCCTTAAGTAAAATATTGTGTGTAAAGTCTGTGTTTTCACGTGTACGCGTACCTCAGTAAATATGCAGAGTGAATCAGAAATATTCATTCGATTTCACAAGGCCATTCATAACATTACATGCATACTCATAAAACTTCCGGGTGAATTTTAAAATATGTATAAGTAAATAAATTTTCGTTTAAATTTTCAAAAGTGTTCAATGTGCCCTCCGCCGGACGCACGGCATACGTCTAAGTGGTTGTAAAACTCGCCCTATACTCGTGCGAGCATGCCAGGTGTTACCACAGTCACTGCTTGTTGCTATGCGGCGTCGCAGTTCGCCCACAGTTGTTGGAAGGGGAGGCACGTAAACTGAGTCTTTCACAAACCCCAACAAGGAAAACATCACATGCACTGAGATCAGGCGACCTCGGAGGCCAGCAGTGCAATGTGCGATCCGTAAGCCTCTTACGGCCGATCCATCGTTCAGGAAGCTCTTTGTTGAGGAACTCTCTGACATGCAGACGTCGGTGCGGTGGTGCTCCGTCCTGTTTAAAAATTGAATTATTGGAATTTTCTCGTAATTGTGGAAACAGCCAGATCTCCAACATACCCAGATATGACATTCTCGTGACGGTATTTTCCTAAAAAAAAACATCGGATTGTGCAAAATACACTCCGCCTTGGAGAGTCTCTCTCATGCTCGACTATGGTATCTGGCCGCTGTGTTCCCCATACACGTACATTGTGGCGGTGCACGTTCCACTAAATGGAACGTGGCCTCGTCGCTGAACACCAAACGTGAACAAAAGTTTTCATTGTCCATCTCCACGCCCAGAATGAATTCACAAAACTCAATACGTAGTTGTTTATCACCATCACGAAGAGCTTGTAGCACTTGAATCCAGCATGGTTTGAAAAACCATCGTCGCCGCAAACCACGCCAGACAGTCATATGGGAGATGGCCAGCTCTTGGCTGCCACGAGAAGTGGACTTATGTGGACTCTGTACAAAACTCTGCCGGATGCGCTCTACATCTTGTTCAGGCACACGGGGGTGACCTGTGCACACCCCTTACATAAACAACCGGTCTCTTGAAACAGCTCGTGCCACCGCCGGGTGCTCTGCGCAGTAGGAGGTGCAGTGTCATACTGTCGGCGGAAATCACGCTGCACAGTTATAACTGACTCACACTTGTTGAAACGCAGAACGCTTTTTGTTGCTGTGTTATCGCCTCCCGGCGCATACTGACCGAGCGCGCTAGTAGCACCAGGCGTAGCGCTACTAGGAAGACACCTACCGGCAACCACGTGAACCAGTGGCGTGCAACATGCGCCAAGGGAAACTTTACGGCGTATTTTACAATTTTCCGCGAGGCCCTGTCTTCATTCATGTACAAGTTATAGCCTTGTGAAATTAGATTATTCTTTTTAGTTACGCGTTATATGATAATGGCCAACTATATTTTTTCTAGGAGAGGTGACAAGACAATATCTACAGCCAACCGCGTTTCACTTTTATCTTATTACATATATTAAAAAAGAAAAAAATAGCTACAATATTTATAAAAAAATTATGTGTTTGGGGCTTTACTGCTGAGTTTCCTTAACGGAAATAATAATGCATATGGGCATATGTAGCCAAGTAGTTTGTCTTACATCGCGTGTAATAATATCCTACTGTAACAGATCTCATTTTCGAGGCAGTCTTGGGAGGCCTCGTCACAATATTTCCTTAAAACCAGACGTGCCCTATAGGACATCAACATTTTTTTCTGGGAATTCCCCTTAACTTAACGTGTAAATACGAATATTTCCCTAAATCTAACTCTCAAAGAGAGTAAAAAATCCAACATAAAGCATAACAAAATTAATTTAAATTTTNGAATATTTCCCTAAATCTAACTCTCAAAGAGAGTAAAAAATCCAACATAAAGCATAACAAAATTAATTTAAATTTTAAAAAAAATGAAAGGGATGTTTATATGAATGATAAATGTAATGCACTTATCGGCAGTAGAGGTGGACAACCAACCCTCTGCGAGAAACAATCGTCACTGCAGCCAACATCAACTACAAGGTTACTTCGCTACTTCGCATCAAGAGAAATATTCGCTTCCTTCGACAAAATATACGCCTCTTTCAAGNAACTACAAGGTTACTTCGCTACTTCGCATCAAGAGAAATATTCGCTTCCTTCGACAAAATATACGCCTCTTTCAAGCAGCCGATCAAATAAATAGAATCCACCGAACGACGTTTTTATCAAGATGTCGACCCAATGAAAGTATTTTAAAGCTAGAAGTGTATTTTGTTATAATCACAAATTATATTCTTTCCTCTTCAATTTGTGTCCATCAAACATATTTAAATGGCTACTGTAATTGGTGGCCCATAAAAAAAAAGCATTAAATTTTGTGTATTAAATTTTTTTCTTAGATTTGTAGGCAAGTTTTTTACGTTCTGCCTAAAGTCAATTCAAATGAAAACTTTGTAAATAACTGCTTCATTAATTAAACAAATATTTAACTATAAACACGCGCCACCCTGTTGGAATGCAAGGCTGTTATTTAAAACGAAACTGGTTTTCACCGAGACGATTTGACTGGTACACAGTTACGAGACATGACTGGATCATAGTTCACGACCTTCTCAGCAATATCCTCGGACTACTCAGCGCTGATAATAGTGCAAGCTGGGACGGTTGGGCCTTTTCCAAGGTTAATGCCCGAGCACCGATGGGAACTTGGCGTTAAAAATGCAAGCACCAGAGCTGCGTCTCGATAGCCGTGTCATTCTGCAGCCAGAGGCACGGTTAAATGGAAGCCCGCCTGGCTCTGAAGTTCTAGTTACGATCACTCCCTCTAACATCGCCACTGCAAGCCTGCAAATTCTTCATTCTTATTTGCTCCTAGTCACTCTATACTCAGACAGAAGTTTTGTAGAATCAAACGAAGTTTGTTTTGCGCAACCGAATTACTTGTTTGTTTAGGGGCAGTGAATTACTTGTTTGTTTAGGGGCAGTGAAATACTTTTTTTGTTGAAGCCAAACTCTTTCGTGGTTCTTATTTGGTTGCCCCATGCAAATATTTGGTTGTTGCAACTAGAAATTTGTTTGTACGTACGTAAATTAAACAGTTCCGGTTAATGTAAGAATGTCAGAAGGCCGACAGAGAATCGACCCTACATCATCTATGCCCCAAGTACTACGCCTTAGCAACCTCGGCTAAAGTAACTTCTGATCAAGTTGGAATGTTTTTAAATACATACACTTGAAATAGTGCGCAACGTGTGCAAATATGTATTACAACTGTACATTTTAATTTCCCGTAGAACTTCTTTTATTAAGATGTTTATGCCATTATTAAGCATCAATTTATGCACTAACAAACACTGTTAATATCCTAATCGTCACAAAAAAATTCAAGCAACAACTCGAGCTGTATTTCCGAACGATGGCAATCAAATGGAGTGGCCAAACAAATATACACAGTTTATTCAACAAAATATTTTGTTGACAGCTTCATTTCTTTTTGTCCAACACAGAGGTTTTTTTTTCAAGCGTGTATTTGGTTAGATGAACAAGATTAATGTTGTTGCATTTAAAGTTTTTTCAACCCCAAGATATTTTCTTGGGTTAACTGAATATAATTTTGACCCTATACAACAAATGTTTTGTTGAGTGTTCTCTCAGTGTATCGGACAGACGTCACTTTCTTTTTATCGTCTGTCGCACAACCAGGTATTAGCCTGTGAATCACGAAATTAAACTGAATTATTTCTGCTCGTTAACTTGTTTATAACTGGCGCTTTGCTGACTGGGATACAAGTCATGTATGTTTGATACCGACCATGTTGTTTCCCCAAGTACGCTCTGTTCCCATTTGGNGACTGGGATACAAGTCATGTATGTTTGATACCGACCATGTTGTTTCCCCAAGTACGCTCTGTTCCCATTTGGCGTAGTCCTTAGCTGTGTGCCCTCATCAACTACGGAACAAATGAATATCAATATTATACTATATCCTTATATCACATAGCACTGGTGGGCATGAATTTGGTTACGTAAGCTAAGTTAGAAGCCTGTCGGGAACTTAATTGAGATATCTTCGTGGTCAGCTAATGGACTTTGCACAATGCTGATAAAAACTTGGCCTCGATACTCATGTTAGTTTTCTTAATTTGATTGATTAATGAAGAGTTTCTAATGTAGCGTGCAAGAATCTTGCAGCGTATTTCAGCTGCCAGTACGCACAAACAACTCAGACTGTACCATCACTTCCGGCGTCAGTATTCATCACACATGTAGAAGGTCTAGCTGTTGTTGTATGACCGTGGACGAAACAAAGCATTCCTCAGAACACGTACTGTCGTCTTAAGGCCCCCGTCTACCTAGCACGACAACTGGGCTCCAGTGATAAATACAAGTTTTAAATCTAACTATTTCACTTGTGCGCAGTTTGTTTCCGCACGAAGAGAAATAACANGCGTAGTCCTTAGCTGTGTGCCCTCATCAACTACGGAACAAATGAATATCAATATTATACTATATCCTTATATCATATAGCACTGGTGGGCATGAATTTGGTTACGTAAGCTAAGTTAGAAGCCTGTCGGGAACTTAATTGAGATATCTTCGTGGTCAGCTAATGGACTTTGCACAATGCTGATAAAAACTTGGCCTCGATACTCATGTTAGTTTTCTTAATTTTATTGATTAATGAAGAGTTTCTAATGTAGCGTGCAAGAATCTTGCAGCGTATTTCAGCTGCCAGTACGCACAAACAACTCAGACTGTACCGTCACTTCCGGCGTCAGTATTCATCACACATGTAGAAGGTCTAGCTGTTGTTGTTGTATGACCGTGGACGAAACAAAACATTCCTCAGAACACGTACTGTCGTCTTAAGGCCCCCGTCTACGTAGCACGACAACTGTCGTCTTAAGGCCCCCGTCTACCTAGCACGACAACTGGGCTCCAGTGATAAATACAAGTTTTAAATCTAACTATTTCACTTGTGCGCAGTTTGTTTCCGCACGAAGAGAAATAACACTTCGCACGAGGGCGTAATACAATTTTCAACAGGTCATTCTTGTTGCAAACAGCTTTGAAGATATTCAACGTGGCCATAAACTACATTGTCAGACTGTTATAGCTTAACATATTATGAGTAAATACCTGGAAAACTGCCATAGGTCGCTGCATTAAACATTACTACAGACTTCTTACCAATGATATTTCATGGTCAATGATTGAAGTTCCGTAGTAAAATTGTGTACGACCGGAAATTCTACTCTCAATTTCACCATTTCAGAGTCCTGTGTGTAGCGACGATCGCGCACTTGATGCGCGTGGGAGTGTCGCCCTTATCTCTCCCGTGCATCTGTAAGTGAATCCATTGTAAACTATATTAAACGCCTCAAAGACCCNGGGAGTGTCGCCCTTATCTCTCCCGTGCATCTGTAAGTGAATCCATTGTAAACTATATTAAACGCCTCAAAGACCCATCCGGCCATAAGGAAGGATTGCGATGGCGATGGGAAATAGCGTAAACAAGTTTCGCGTTGTTCTGTTTCTTCAGAATTTTAAGCAGTGACTACAGATATTTAATGCAGCAATGTATTCAGAAGAGATACAGTGTTGTCACTATATTTTAAAACACTGTTTTATAGAAGAATAAATATTGCAGATGACCATGGCTAAAAACTGCTTTTACAAAGCGCTGTGTCTCAAAGTATACGCGTCATATCCATTCAAAACTACTCAAGAATACTGCATTAGACCTTCATGCAGACTTTACACCAATAGAGTATTAGGGTTTCCGATGAAAGTCCATTAGGTACATGCAGTGCGACTAAAACACTGCACGCCGCCCTCCCGCGCTTCTCGGCCACACTAGCGGAAAAAAAAAAGGTTCAGGTAGGCGGGAGCCTTGAATGTGGGAAACCGCTTCCGCCCCTGCGTGGGTAGGCTAACCGGTGAGTAGGAGTGTACTGTGTGTGTACGGTCCACCCGCCGCCGGCGCAGGACCAGTAGGGATGACGAATCCCGCACCTACGGCCCCTTACACATGTTGTATTTTTGCCCATGCGGGCGATCACCCGTACGCGCGTACTTTCGCAGACACTTTTCACACGATACGTGTGTTACGCTGTCCACACTCGCGCGCACAAGTATTTCCCTCCAGTACGGCGTTATTTACGATGGACCGCAGACGCAAAATGATCGTGGTTCTATTCTTGTACAACCATCGACGTAAGAATAGGCGTAATAGGAAGGTTTGGGTGAATCCCATGTTACAGAAATGGATCAAACGCTGTGCATTTAGTTTACTGTTCAAAGAATTGAGAAAAGATGAAATGAAATTAAACTATATAACTATTTCAGAATGACATGTGAATCATTCGATGAGTTGCACAATCGTTCGCAAGAAAATTTGCAGCGACAAAACACTATAATGAGGAAAATGCTTGCAGCAACACTCCGGTAATATAAAAGTTTATTAGATTATAAGTCAAAAATGTTAAAATAGATTTTTTCTTCGCAAACAATTATTTATAATGACTCTACTGTGAATGTAGGAAAATGTTAGTTCCAAAAATTATTTAAATGTAAATGTAATTAAAACGTTCAAACTTTAACGTTTAGCTTGTAAAGTCTATGCTACAGTCTGTCTCTAGAATCTCTTCAACTGACCGGAGATAGTTACGTATCCATACATATCTAGAACCATCTTTTCATTGTGAATTTATAAGACTGAATATATTTAATGCGCTAGTAATGTTAATATCCGAATTTTTTCAGCATATTTTAAACAGCACAATTTGTCTTCAAAATCTGATTCCTTTATACTTTTCAGTAATGCGGTGTTCAAATCAGCTGTGATAATTAATTATCTACGGTACTAGGCTATGTGATAACGAAAAAGTAAAATGTTCAGTTGCATGAGAAACATTAGAGATATTGTAATTGGGTAGTTAAATAAAGACTTGACGTGCTATGTGCCTCGCTTTGTTTTGTAGATATCTATCAAGTGAGTGAGCATTTACCTAACTGCACTACACTTATCGTCTGGGCATTTCTACAATAAGCAAGATAGTCAGAGGTGTATGCATCAGCATTTGGTCAGTCTTGTTTGAATAATGTATTCCGAAACTAACCAAACATCATTGTGAATCTATATCTGAAGAGTTTTACAGAAAAGCCAATTTTCCACATGTAATTGGTGCTGTTAACGGAAAACATAAGCATAATAAAGCCAGCACAAAGTGGCTATATCTACTTTAATTATAAAAGTTATTTTTCTTTGGTGTTACTAGCAGTGGCTGATGCAAATTATCGCTTTGTTTATGTGGACATTGGCTCTTATGGAATGGAATCTGACTCTTGTATTTTGAAGAAATCTACTTTGTGGAAATCCTTACAGGACAGAATATTTGACGTACCAGATTCCAGGCCTTTACCTGGATCGGTTTCCTCTAGTGTGCCATATTATTTTTTGGGCGATGAAGCATTTTCTCTACACGCTAACTTGCTTCGAACCTTCGGTGGTTCTAACCTGAGTGTTAATAAAAGGGTATTCAAGTACCGACTGAGTAGGAACAGGCGGTATGTTGAGTGCTCGTTTAGTATCCTTAGCAACAAATGGCGCATATTACATCGTCCTCTGAATGTCAGTCCTGAGTTCGCAGTGGACATTGTAAATGCATGTGTGGTTTTGCACAATTGTGTCCGTGACCAAGATGGGTACAACTTTGACGACACTATGTCGGTAGTGAGGCTGCAAGATTTACCTCACGATCAATCTGTACGTGGTGGGATTACGGCGAACAACATAAGGAATGTGGTTGCTGACTTCTTCCTAACTGAAGAAGGGTCTGTACCTTGGAGAATGTCTCAAATTTAGCTGTTATGTATCAAACCAATACGGTAAATATTTATCAGACTCTGCCAGTGTCACAAAATTTCTTTAATTTGACGTTACACTTTGTTTTGTATGTAACTGAAGAGTGTGTACTGTTTACATGTTACAGAATGTACAGTTATGTATGTATTATTACAGCACTTCCAATGTCGTAAAAATGTCAGTTACTGAATTATTAGCAACTAATATTGGTACTCCCTTTAACATCGAATTGTGGAATTCATGTGGTTGGAATATAAGTTAAACGGAAATATATTTAGTACATTCAAGTATTTATTAAATTAATGTTTGTATTCTTTGCATCACGACAGATTAATGCTTCACTGTATTTCATTCATGTCATTGATATTGTAAGTATGAGTAGATTACATAGCAACTCATAAGTTAGAAGGTATATAGATGTTTTTTTATTGCAGAATGCTGTATTGCAAACATAGTGTAACACTTGTGTGTAAACACTATTTCAAAATAATAAATGTGCAACGTGTAAAAAAATACCGTCTTATTTTGCAGGCACTTTTACATATTGACGAAATTATGTAATAGCCTCATAACTGATATCAGGAAGCTTTCCTTGTGCGGTGTGTGATGCATGTAGTGTGTCAGCATTTTCGAAATAATAACTAAACTGTTTAACATGAATTGTCCTGGTTTTATTCATTTAAGAGACAACTGATTGTACATTTTTCATTTTAAAATTGTTTGGTATTAATACCGCAAATATAAGAGAACAGCCCACAATTAAAATATAAATGTGCTCCAAATAATTTTATGTAACACATACAACTGAGCAATGAAGTCAAAATCTTTGCTTTGTAGTTCATTATTTTTATTTGGTGGGTTTAACGTCTAGTTGACAGCGTGGTTCTTAGAGGCAGTTATATTGTTCAATTTAGCGCTCAGACAGACGAGCAGAAATTGACACCCATGCCTTACCCGGGACACGTTCTAAGCACTTGCATATTATTGTAGACTGATGTATGTTAACTTTGCCACACTATGTATAGGTTAAAAACTTATATTACACGTTAGAAAGTTTACCAGAAAATGTCCTTAATTACATTTATTAAACTTACCAAGGTCCCTTTTTCTGCATCACTTAATCCTTCAAAGTCTTCATTCGAACCTGGAGTGAGGCCGAAAAGCGCGGGAGCAATAAAGGCGACACTGCTACGCGCATCAAATGTCCCATCGCCGCTAAGTGCAAGGTATTGGTGGAAAGTCTGTAATAAGGTTCAATGGAGGGCCCTTGAGTAGTTTTGAATGGATAAGACGTATATATTTTGAGATACGGCGGTTTGAAAAAGCCATTTTGGAGTAATGTTAAATGGTGTTTCTAATGTAATGCAATGTCTTGAAAGCACTCAACAGCCCTCGTCTAAGGACTCACATTTAATAGTTTCGCGGAAGAACGTGTATTTAAAACACACTACAGCACAGTTCAAGCGCCATGCAGGCGGGAGGCTTAATTACTTACACTACAATGGCATTTTAACTACGAAATGTTATTTAAAAAAGCAACCACGCATGTACAACGCTGTCTCTTACTTACCATTTTCGGTGCAGAAATGACTACAAATATATTTTTGACGTTGGGTGTCAATTTTGAAGAAAGTTTCTTGAAATAAAAATAAAACTGGCGCATTTTGGGAGAAAGAATATGACAGGTTTTTTTTATCGAAACTGTTAGCAGTAATTTTTATTTACGGAGGGCAACAAACATGAGTATTTATTTCTTCTCGAGGTAATACAATGTCTAGAGCACTACATATGCCCAGGAAACAAACTGTATTAATACAGTAATGGCTTCTATCTGTAAATTAAGTATGGAATTGTCGCTGCTATCATGATAGTCGTATTATGCCGTACCATTTTGCCAGAGGTCCTGGATTCGACTCCCGGGTTCATGAAAATAATGGTAAACCATCGCGCTGTTTATGGAACAGTATCGAAATCAACGTTTTAAAACAGCCTTTCACGTGGATAATACGTATATTAAGAAATAAAAGTAAACTATAGAGTACCTATGGTAACGTAAAAAGTGTGTTATGAAAAGTGGTAACGTGTTTAACAATATTATTAAAATTGAATACGTAGTGAATGAAGTGTGAACCTTTATATTATGCATCACTCATATAAGCTTAACAGTAACGTAAAAATTAAACTGTATTTATATCAACTCCACTGTATCTTTTGATACACATGTAATACTAAGCGTGAAGTCGTCTACAGTGATAATTCTCACGTGTAGCGGAAATATACAAAATCGGCAAGGCTTTCAGAGGCAATAATTTGTTCGTGAGCTGCCTATCAATCAGGATTATGGCCGCCCGACGCTGCGAGATTCGTCGGAACACCAGTCAATTACTGATAATTTACCCATTAGTTGCGATATTCTTTTGACGCGCAGTTTCACACCAAATTCAACGTTAGTTTATATTGTGAAAACTTACCAGTCTTAGCGAAGTTGAAAACAAGCCATCTCCACCATATTCCGTAGTTCGTCATGCTAACCATTATTCCGCATTACTGGATAACGTATTAATGTGCTAAATGTTGAGATGTGGTGTAGTAAGTTAATACGTGAAAATAATTTTTTGTAAAATAAAATATTGCTGAAAATTTAAAGCCTTACGAAACATTTTAATGTACATACTGTTGATTAATTTTGGCATTGAATTTTAAAATCGTAATAACAGTATTTTGTGCTATTTTTAATTTTTTGCAGCCAATACTTTTTATGTTATCGTAGTTAATTTACGTCTTAAAATTTCTAACTCTTACACAGAATTTGATTTAGAATATTACACCAAAACAAAAAAAGCCTTTCCCTCAGCGGTAGCAATTGAAGACTTTTGAGTCGCTGCGCTATAACTCGGCTGGAAACACCATCCACGCGGCAGTTGCATTTCCATGCGTTCCTTAATATTCCTGAACTGTAGTTGTCTGCTAATTAAATCGATTTAACTTCGTTTCGTGACTGCCTTAAGATGTTGTAGATTTTCAATAGGATATTGTTTATTGATTATTTTAAATCACTTGTTTGATCAGCGCTCAAGAAGTAGGCAGGATGAATCAAAACAATGTGATGCAAGTATATTTTCGTGAATTTCAATAGTAATAGTTTTTAAATTCCACTTATTTTAAGCAATCGTTTTCCAGTCTACTAACGTCATTAAATTTTGGTTGGAAAAATAAGTAATCCAACTTTACATTTCTTTCGGGTTTCCAATAAGACCTATTCCCAACCTTGTCAACCAAGTGACAATAGTTAGCCCAGAGTATTTTCAACTTTATCAACCAGTTAACTACCGTTTTTGTATTTTGTGTGTCGCTAGCTAGTGAAGGAAGCAACAGCTGATAAGATAAGCAGCAGGCAGGATGAGTGGCAATGTTTAGAGACCGTACTAAATTTGAAATAACATTTATTACAACTATGGGAATTGCTATCACCGTATTACAAGTATTGCGACAGACTTAATTATGTCGTATATTTTCGTTAATTGTTCGATCAAATTTCCTTTAAAACAGGGACCTTTTATTGAATATTATTTTTGGTTATGGTTTCAATATAACTTTCCAAAATACTTATTGTTTTGAGAAAAAAAAATCTTAAAGTAATCCTTTACTTTCGCTCTCTCATATATTATTTTTAGGTCATAGTAATAAGTGCGTAAAATAAACGTGGCAACAAATCAAGTAAGCACCTATTTTCTTGNGTAGACTGATGTATGTTAACTTTGCCACACTATGTATAGGTTAAAAACTTATATTACACGTTAGAAAGTTTACCATAAAATGTCGTTAATTACATTTATTAAACTTACCATAGTCCCTTTTTCTGCATCACTTAATCCTTCAAAGTCTTCATTCGAACCTGGAGTGAGGCCGAAAAGCGCGGGAGCAATAAAGGCGACACTGCTACGCGCATCAAATGTCCCATCGCCGCTAAGTGCAAGGTATTGGTGGAAAGTCTGTAATAAGGTTCAATGGAGGGCCCTTGAGTAGTTTTGAATGGATAAGACGTATATATTTTGAGATACAGCTGTTTGAAAAAGCCATTTTGGAGTAATGTTAAATGGTGTTTCTAATGTAATGCAATGTCTTGAAAGCACTCAACAGCCCTCGTCTAAGGATTTTTTTTTTCGTAGATCGGCATACTGGACTCACATTTAATAGTTTCGCGGAAGAACGTGTATTTAAAACACACTACAGCACAGTTCAAGCGCCATGCAGGCGGGAGGCTTAATTACTTACACTACAATGGCATTTTAACTACGAAATGTTATTTAAAAAAGCAACCACGCATGTACAACGCTGTCTCTTACTTACCATTTTCGGTGCAGAAATGACTACAAATATATTTTTGACGTTGGGTGTCAATTTTGAAGAAAGTTTCTTGAAATAAAAATAAAACTGGCGCATTTTGGGAGAAAGAATATTACAGGTTTTTTTAATCGAAACTGTTAGCAGTAATTTTTATTTACGGAGGGCAACAAACATGAGTATTTATTTCTTCTCGAGGTAATACAATGTCTAGAGCACTACATATGCCCAGGAAACAAACTGTATTAATACAGTAATGGCTTCTATCTGTAAATTAAGTATGGAATTGTCGCTGCTATCATGATAGTCGTATTATGCCGTACCATTTTGCCAGAGGTCCTGGATTCGACTCCCGGGTTCATGAAAATAATGGTAAACCATCGCGCTGTTTATTGAACAGTATCGAAATCAACGTTTTAAAACAGCCTTTCACGTGAATAATACGTATATTAAGAAATAAAAGTAAACTATAGAGTACCTATGGTAACGTAAAAAGTGTGTTATGAAAAGTGGTAACGTGTTTAACAATATTATTAAAATCGAATACGTAGTAAATGAAGTATGAACCTTTATATTATGCATCACTCATATACGCTTAACAGTAACGTAAAAATTAAACTGTATTTATATCAACTCCACTGTATCTTTTGATACACATTTAAAACGAAGCATGAAGTCGTCTACAGTGATAATTCTCACGTGTAGTGGAAATATACAAAATCGGCAAGGCTTTCAGAGGCAATAATTTGTTCGTGAGCTGCCTATCAATCAGGATTATGGCCGCCCGACGCTGCGAGATTCGTCGGAACACCAGTCAATTACTGATAGTTTACCCATTAGTTGCGATATTCTTTTGACGCGCAGTTTCACACCGAATTCAACGTTAGTTTATATTGTGAAAACATACCAGTCTTAGCGAAGTTGAAAACAAGCCATCTCCACTATACTCCGTAGTTCATCATGCTAATAATTATTCCACATTACTGGATAACGTATTAATGTACTAAATGTTGAGATGTGGTGTAGTAAGTTAATACGTGAACAGAATTTTTTGTAAAATAAAATATTGCTGACAATTTAAAGCCTTACGAAACATTTTAATGTACAACCACTGTTGATTAATTTATGCATTGAATTTTTAAATCGTAATAACAGTATTTGGTGCTATTTTTAATTTTTTGCAGCCAATACTTTTTATGTTATCGTAGTTAATTTACGTCTTAAAATTTCTAACTCTTACACAGAATTTGATTTAGAATATTACACCAAAACAAAAAAAGCCTTTCCTTCAGCGGTAGCAATTGAAGACTTTTGAGTCGCCGCGCTATAACTCGGCTGGAAACACCATCCACGCGGCAGTTGCATTTCCATGCGTTCCTTAATATTCCTGAACTGTAGTTGTCTGCTAATTAAATCGATTTAACTTCGTTTCGTGACTGCCTTAAGATATAGTAGCTTTTCAATAGGATATTGTTTATTGATTATTTTAAATCACTTGTTTGATCAGCGCTCAAGAAGTAGGCAGGATGAATCAAAACAATGTGATGCAAGTATATTTTCGTGAATTTCAATAGTAATAGTTTTTAAATTCCACTTATTTTAAACAATCGTTTTCCAGTCTACTAACGTCATTAAATTTTGGTTGGAAAAATAAGTAATCCAACTTTACATTTCTGTCGGGTTTCCAATAAGACCTATTCCCAACCTTGTCAACCAAGTGACAATAGTTAGCCCAGAGTATTTTCAACTTTACCAACCAGTTAACTACCGTTTTTGTATTTTGTGTGTCGCTAGCTAGTGAAAGAAGCAACAGCTGATAAGATAAGCAGCAGACAGGATGAGTGGCAATGTTTAGAGACCGTACTAAATTTGAAATAACATTTATTACAACTATGGGAATTGCTATCACCGTATTACAAGTATTGCGACAGACTTAATTATGTCGTTTATTTTCGTTAATTGTTCTATCAAATTTCCTTTAAAACGGGAACCTTTTATTGAATATTATTTTTGGTTATGGTTTCAATATAACTTTCCAAAATACGTATTGTTTTGAGAAAAAAAAACTTAAAGTAATCCTTTACTTTCGCTCTCTCGTATATTATTTTTAGGTCATAGTAATAAGTGCGTAAAATAAACGTGGCAACAAATCAAGTAAGCACCTATTTTCTTGAATGTAAATGTATGTTTATAAAGTGAATTCGACCTGAATGTATTAAGCGTGGGAAGTAATTGGTATGAAAGTTAAAATCCCAGAAACTCATTACGTGTCTATGCGTCAACAATGGTTCTGGTAAAACTGAGTGGTGTTAGCATCCCCCCCCCCCTAATGTAAAAATCATCTCCTACTCGCGACTCGCATGCAAGGCAAACCAGCCTAGAGTACAGACAGTACGTAACTCGTAGCCGTTTACGGATAAGGTGGATTTTTTGCGTTTACCATTTGGTGATATGCTGAATGCACGATTCATGGCACGTTGGTTCGTTAGCGATTCAATGTTTCTATTCGAAAGTAAACTTCCAATAACAAAATTAACACAGTTGATGACGCCTTTTTGTACGATCTTTCAGAAAAGTGCCAATTTTTTAGTAATTAATTTTAAAACATCACAAATTTTAAAATTTTGTTTAGCTTAGTATTGTCTATTTACATATTCTTGAACTACCATCATCATACAAGTAGGTCCGAATGCACACCACAATTTTGATTCACATATTGTATTATAAATATATAAATTAAACGTGGCAAATTATAATATAACCGTCTCTGGAGACACGGCGATCTGAACTGTAAAGTACTGCCACGACAGTGCAGCCAACTCACGTTGTAATATAACAGCTGTGCAGATAATTGTTTACTCGTCCTTGTACGTTGATCGAGTGAAACTTCTAGATCATTATAAACACAGTAATGTTACAGCATAACACCTCTGGCTAAGAGTTAACAACCTGGCACCTCGTTTGGTTTTTTTGGAACTGGCCTGCGCCATATCAGCCCCACGTCCCCCTTGCCCAGGGCTGATTTCATACACTGGAGGTGAGGTAGAGAAATGTTCGTATTTTGCGCATCATTGAGTTGTCCATCGCTACTAAAACTGTCAACGTCACATGGTCAACAATGATGAACCACTTTGTTTACGTTTGAATTTTCAACTTAAGTGAACTAAATATTTTGACAAAATTCCATATATCTTAATTGCATTTTTAAAAAAAGTTAGAGAAAGTGTGCAAACATCTCTAAGTATAGGCTGTTCACGGTAAAGTGAGCACTTTTGAGGCCCTCGTTACTGTTTTCCTATCAGCCATTTTTTATTCTTCCGCCACTTTTAAAAATAAATATTGTAATGTAAGTAATAAACATACTGTATGTATTTCACCAGACTCGAAAATTAGCATCTAGGGCTACAATAAACTATAACTATAGACTATTATTCCTAATGAGAGGTTTTTAAACGTGCTCACTTTACCGTGAATAGCCTATACTTGTTTGCAGTCTGTTCGCGGTTTCTTTACATTTTTTAAATCAAACCTTTGAGAAAAAAAACACACCGTGTATAGCATGTGTGTCCGTTTCCTAAGTGTGTCACGTGTCACAACCGTTTTATACTTGTCTAAACACACAACTACCTTACTTTTGGTAAAATTGCACTTTTTATTATATGTTATCTATATATTATAATATTTCATTTATAATTGATATTAATGAAACATAGAGCTAATGGTGGGGTTGGTAATGCCTAGTAATAAATAGTTGTAGTGCAAAATATGATTGTACTGAGTGCACACGAATGTGGTGCGTTGTCGCTAAGGTGCAATGTTCTAGACTCAGTTAAAGCTATTTCTACTGCAGGTTGGGAAGATCAATGTTAAAAGTTTGGCAATGGCAAATTTTTCGCCACTAAGTAAGCGCTAATGTCAGCAAGGTACCATATTTTCTCTATTTTCTACGTTACAAAGAGAATAATTACAATAACCATAACTCAAATATAAAACAACTTCGTAAATATGTAGAACCTTTCTCTTTTATAATTCACGTAGCTTAAAATATTAATTAAATGTTAACTTTTGGAAAAATGCGCATCTAGTGGCGGAAATTTCCCCGGTGCCAAACTCCCCTATAGTAAATCACGTTTTGTTCCTAACCTNGTGCAATGTTCTAGACTCAGTTAAAGCTATTTCTACTGCAGGTTGGGAAGATCAATGTTAAAAGTTTGGCAATGGGAAATTTTTCGCCACTAAGTAAGCGCTAATGTCAGCAAGGTACCATATTTTCTCTATTTTCTACGTTACAAAGAGAATAATTACAATAACCATAACTCAAATATTAAACAACTTCGTAAATATGTAGAACCTTTCTCTTTTATAATTCACGTAGCTTAAAATATTAATTAAATGTTAACTTTTGAAAAAATGCGCATCTAGTGGCGGAAATTTCCCCGGTGCCAAACTCCCCTATAGTAAATCACGTTTTGTTCCTAACCTNAAAAATGCGCATCTAGTGGCGGAAATTTCCCCGGTGCCAAACTCCCCTATAGTAAATCACGTTTTGTTCCTAACCTGAGTAGAAGTAACCTTAATTCGGGTTAAGTTTTGTTTGCACGAGGCGGAGGAATATCCTGGAAGTGTACCTTTAGCAGGGCTTCAGAAAAGTAGTAAGTAACCGTGAATGGGCTATCATTAAGTAGTGCTGTAACCCCAAATCCTAAGCATGTTGTTTTTAAGAGTGCCTTTGGCAGAAAAGCAGGAAAACTGAGAGTGGCTACTGTACATCCAAGAATGTCTCTTTCCTCTCTACAGTCGGTGGCTCGAGTCACGTTCTATACAGTATATTAAAAAAAAAAAGTATTCCGTATTGTGAGAGGTGGTAGTATGCACCAAAACAAGATAAAATGTCTTAACACACAAGGGTCCTAAAACCCATACCATAAGAGCTATGAACACGTGTTCACCATCGTTATAGGAGTTGCTCAATGTGATAGCCATTCAGAGTAATGTATCCTTGTGTCCACAACCAAATATCCAAGGTATTAAGGTCAGGGGAACGAGCAGGCCAAAGTACTGGATCTCCCAGACTAACCCATCGTCCAATTAATGTTTGTGTTAGGTGTTCGTGGACATCTCGGATAAAAAGGGCCGGTGCTCCATCATACATGAACCACATCTCTAGCCTTTGAAGGAATGGCACTTCCTCCAGCAAGACAGGCAATTTGTAACATCATGATACATTGCACCATTCACTATGTTTGATAATATGTAAAGTCCTATTAGTCTAACGCTAATAATTCCTGCCCGTACATTAATTCAAAATCGGTGTTAATGCTTTGCTTAAACTGCGTGGGGATTTTCATCAGTCAGCATATGTTGATTATGGAAATTGATAATCTCATCTCTCGTGAAACCAGCGTCATCTGTAAACAATATCATTGGTCGTAGCTATTAAGGTATGGGTTTTAGGACCCATGCTTGTTATACTTATATTCTGGTTCTGGCGCATACTATCTCCTCTAAACATATGGAATAATGTTTTTTAGAGGTTGTTCACGGTAAAGTGAGCACTTTTGAGGCCCAAGTTACTTTTTCCTGTCAGAAAATTTTTATCCTTTAACCATATTTTAAAATAAATATTGCCATTTAAGTAATAAACACAATTTACATATTCCACAGTACTAAAAATTTAACGTCTAAAACTAAAATAAAATAAATTTGTTGGCTAATATTCAAAATAAGAGGGCTTTCAAAAGTGCTCACTTTACCGTGAATAGCATATAACATGTTGCATATAATTTCGCATGTGGGAATCTTGCTGGACGATGCCACTGGTTGGCGGGTTTTCTCGGGATCTTCCGTTTCCCTCACTGCGGCGCTGCTGCTCACCTACCTCAATCACCCTCGTCGGCTCTCAAGACCTCGCTCTTAAGAGCATAAACTAAATATGAGGTCACTGATCTCGCTGGCTGCGCATAACCAATCTCTGAGTCGCAACAGTGAATAGCTTTTCTGCCAATACGACTAGCAAAAACGGCGTGGATTGGTTTTGAGGTTAGAATACTGTTTAGCAAACAAGTGCTTTGAGATGTTTGTATACTTCCTCTAACCAATTTGTAATGCAGTTTGATTAAATTCAAATTTGTGAAAGTATTTTTTTTTTACCTGTCATTTAAAAATTAAGATACAAACAAACACGTTCATCATTGTTGGCCATGTAACTTACAAGTTCTGTTTCTTTTGGAGCAGGACAATGTTGGGTGCGCGCGCAGATGACGAATAAGCGGGCTACCTATTCCTTGGTCTATGGTTAAAAGTCGCCCCAATATCTCCACTCACTCGCTCCCACAGTATGTCTGGCTGTGGTGGAGGCGAGTGCAGCGTGCAGTGTGGTAAACACTGTTCACGATAAAGTGAGCACTTTTGAAATCAACCTCTGAAAAATGTCACAGCTTTTACCTGCGTGTATTTTAACCTGTATACTGACTGGCATGCGACCTCTAAAGTTGGTAACGACGGAGAGATAGTAGTTCCATGTCTTACCGCTCAATTAAAAGTTTTAGGAAAACATTTTTTAACACTGAAATTATTTGTTTTACTTTCTGTATGTTTATTGCATAAAAATGTAGGAATTAGCAACATTGTGGTCTATTTACTTTTGTAATAATTGTAGAGTTTTACTTGACCGACGCATGAATTATGTGACGAGGCCCACGGCAATGCTAGTTCTACGTATGGCGGAAGTATACGGGATGTGCACACAAGTAGATCTTTAGCAGGGCTTTGAAAAGTGCTCAGTGCTCAGCCTTGGTGTGTGTGTGTGTGCAGGCGGCATGGGGCGAGCGGCTGTGACTGTTGTGCNGTGTGTGTGTGTGTGTGTGCAGGCGGCATGGGGCGAGCGGCTGTGACTGTTGTGCTGGCGCTGTGCGGCGTGCAGGCGGCCCTGGGGCTGCTGCCGGGCCACGACAAGTGTTCCGCAGACCGCCTGGTCACCTACCGCCTACTGCTCGATACGCACTGGACCAGGGACCTCTTCCCCAAGCAGTACCCCGAGGTGCGGCCGCCCGCACAGTGGTCCAAGCTCGTCGGTGAGTCCCGTCTAGCGGTTTGGTTTATAACACACTCACGTAAAGCGAAAATCTTCCAACATATAATATCTCGAACATCAATTTGATTAATGTAATTAACAGCAACACCAGGATTGTTACGAGAACGACGATAAAAACACATCTCTAAAAGTCCACTACCAGGATTACTTGTCATACCTTGAAATACCAAATCTATACATATATTTGACCGGAGCTGTACTCTGCGAGGCTCAGTGTCCAGTGATCTCTTCCCTGTGGATAACTGAGTCCCAAACCATGCTACTGCGTTACGTTATGACTGGTTCATATCACTGACCACCGAGCACTTACACTACATCTCATTGGTTGTGATAGTGGAGCAAGTTCTCTGCCAGTTTAAGTTTGACACGCATCGAAACATTTCCATTTTGCAACACTAGTAATTGTAAATCAATGCGGGAATGGGAATTAAAGGGTTAATCCAACCTTTGAAAAATCACCCCATGTATTAAGTGTTTGGTTATTTCCTATACATATGCCATCCATCACAAGCGTTTTATACTTGTTTATCGTAAAAGTGCCTTATTTTTATATAAATTGAAGATTTGCTCACAATTTATCTGGGAATGATATTCAATTTATAATTTATATAAATAAAAACAGGGAGAAAATTGGTGTTTTGGTAATGCCTATGTAAGTGATAGTTCTTATGCAAAATATTATTAAACTCAGCGCGCACGAATGTGGTGCGTTGTCCTTTTGATGTAATTTTCTAAACTCTGTTAAGCTTCGCTTGCATGTGGCAGTGGAATATCCTGGAAGTAGGGCATTAGCAGTGCTTCATAAAAGTTTGAATTAATTGTGAATAAACGATAAATAATTTATGTGTTTAAAATAATTCACAAATAAATATAGCGCGACTACAATAATTATTAGCGCATAAAATAATATTATTTTTTATTTATGTATTACCGTCATGTCGCAGCAAAATTGATAAAAAAATACGAGACTATGTCAGAAATCCGTATATATATTTTTATAAATATGTATTATGAAAGTTATTTTGTTGACGGAAACCGTTTAAATGATTCACTAGCAGTTAAAATGTGACGTGGTTTTGACTCAGGAAGCTACTATAACCTTATTCAAACTCGTAAATAAAGTAAACAAATAAGGAGTGTGGTAAGAGTGCACCACCGAGTATACAACTTCGTTCTCTCTCTGTGATCTCGCTCTTTCGTGCTCTCTCCAACGAATTGAGACGACCAGAGAGCGTTCTCTCTGACATCATAATGACGAGCACGAGAGAGCGCTCTCTGGGCCAGTTGAGACACGGCCTAATAAAGGTGCCATAACGAGAGTAAATGAACTCCCAGGCAGTTTTTTTCGCAGAGATGCTTTGATCTACTGTATACAATATATAACGGCTTGTTATAATGTATTTCTGATATCGGCTGTTCACGGTAAAGTGAGCACTTTTCAAAGACTGCTTGAGATCTTCTTGTTGTATGCACAATAGGTATTCTTCCGCTATATGCAATATTCACACTGCCACGATCCTGATCACTTTGTACCTTCGTGTGTAAAGTGAAACTGTAAAATTAGAAAAGTAAATATCGTTTACAAACCTGCCAATCCTCACGCTTAGATGTTTTACCATACACTTTTGTTGATTTCAAAAATGCTCACTTTATCGTGAAGAGCCTTTACTTATTTAAATCTTCTCTTCTGGGTTATAGTGTTTTCTCTATCGTTTATGCAGCCTATAATTTAGGTTTAGAAGAAGATTGCTCCGAAGTTAAATTTATAAGATAAGCAAGAATATCTGACGTATNTTTCCCCTCCTTCACAACTAAGTTGGTGATGTTTCCCCTCGAGTGGTTCCCTGCCTCAAGCTGCCTTCACTGTTCACAAATCAAGCTCTTTGAAGAATTGTTGCAATGGCACAAACCTAAACAACGAAACATTATTTTGGACATACTTTATTGCAGTTCTCGAACCGTCGCATTCACTTGTAGAATACCATTGTGTTCGACTACACTGTCTTTGCTGCATGTTTCGTTCAGTCTCTGTGCATTTCCGTAAGTTTTCTCCGACAAAATCTTTCGTCTGTGCCGTCTTCTTTGTATTGCCCATATTTGTTACTTTTGTTGTTCAATTTATTTTCGCCGTGTCCCTTTGCTGCTTTTTCTTATTCTTTATGACTAAATTCCTTGTTTTGAATTCTCCCTGTTGGTTTGTTTTATATCCACTGGCGATAGCCCACCTTGGCATATTTTCTGTACCTTGGGTGTTGTTTTCTGTACACATCATTGTGGTTCTCTACGATACCCACTGCGATGAAGTACAGCACGTCAAAAATAACTTTTCGTTTGAAAAATTGAGCTTCAACTTTAGAACTACAATGTGTACAGAAGAACTCAGTGTGTGTTGTTCAACACGTTGGTTCACAATAGGAATTAGCAGATCATGTGCGTGGTTGGATTCTACTTGGGCGTTAAAATAATTTGTTTATATATATTAAATAAAAGTTGCGTGCCCATGACCAATTATAATAAAGTAGTCGTTGTTGGCGGGGAACTGGTATCTACAGGTATCAGAAATACAAAAAGGCATGTATGCGTGCATGTCCATGATAATTTTTGTGAATTACGTTCACAATAATAAGCTTCCCTGTCATAAAATATCTGCTTCAAAGATTGTGTTATACTAGGTTGGGTTATGAATGGTTATCAAACAAAAATTAACATGACAGGCTTGTCGCAAGTGTTCGTTGGCTGGACTTAATAATTATCGTCTGAATTGTGAATCTTAAAACCAGTGGACGTACACTGTTGAAAATTTCTGTGCACTTACGGATTTATTACGGACATATACCTACAGTTAATATACGGTTAATAATGCGCTCCGTAATGACATAAAACAGAACTGAGTTCACTACTTACAAATTACCGAACCTCTCCGTATTTCTTGTGTTATTCGCCTTATATATATATATATGTATGTATGTGTAAATGCATATATACACACGCGTCAATATTTTAATGTAGTGCTCTTTTAATTAACAAATAATAATTTTTATGTTTATTAAAACAGTATGGCCAAGTATATGTTTTTATTGCACTAATACAGTCGTCACGCACCCTCTTACATGACTTTCTAATGGGGACAGATTTTGGCCGTTTTACTCTAAAACTTACGGTTTTTGAGATATTTAAAGTTGTATGATTTTATGCTGAACCCACTTTTCCGGTGTGGTACAGGCACAGTCTCTATTTTAGAATTTTATTCATGATAATTATACCAAGCATTATTAACACTATTACTTCTCTGTACACTCCCATTGCTGCTCTCGCAGGTTTATTTTAACGAGTTGACACCTACTATCTTGACATTTTGATGTTGAAACAGTGTGAGGCGTTATACATGTTGATCATACACAGCTGTTTCGGGGTTAACTGAGTACTTTTGGAATGAGTATATCAGAAAACACCTGTTCGTGACTGCTGATGTCAGAAGGGTCAGGAAAATTAATTCCATATTTAAGGCCAAACATAATGTTGTAAGTTGGTTGAAAGAAAAATCGGTTTATTTTATGCTCATCTTAGTAAGACTTGATGTAGGTATAACATAACTGTATTCGTGTTTCCGACAGTTTGACTGTCCCAGTTGATCGACGCATCGTGGCCGGTCATTAAGTTCTGGCATGGTTGATTTTTGAATACGGAGAATGGGTGTAAGTTGTAAGAATGAACTTACCAGTTGACCGTGAACCACAAAGACGTTTCATACAGATGAGAATGAAGTACTGAGAATTATTCTCTCGCTGAAGGCAAGTGTACATTTGAGGAATGGAGAGCGGAGTGGAGAGATTTGGGCCGCTCTTAACATCGAGGTCTTGAGAGCCGATGAGGGTGAAGCGAGGTGAGTACGGAGCATCGCACGAATGAAAGGGCGGGAGAAACAGGAAATCCCCGAGAAAACCCGCCGACCAGCGGCATCGTCCGGCACGATGCAAATTGGAGGAATCCAATTAATAACCAAGATATCGGGGAAAAAAAAAGTTAAATCTAGCTGATATATGCCATTGCATCGTGAGAAAATTAATCAACATCGCTACTTTACGTCAGTAGGCTAGTCGGTGAGAGAAGTACAGTAGGCGAAATAGCGTGGCGTTTTTTTTTTCATGCGGGTGTACCCATACTTTGACTGGCTGAGTAAGGCTATATTACGGCCCTGGTGCGTGATTGGCTACTGTTTGCTAAGGCAAGTACCCAATTGACTAGGCTGCTTGCTCGCTTCACGGTTTATTCACACTTTTTGAATCAAACCTTTGCAAAAATATCCCAAGTATAACGTGTTTGGCTGTTTCTTAAATATGTCACACATCACAAGTGTTTGGTACTTCTTTCTGCATTAAAGTACCTTATTTTTGGTTAACTTTTACTTATATATATATAAATTATATTTTTTCCATTTATAACTACTAGGCCAATGAATAAAAAACGGTGACAAAATAGGTGTGTTGTAAGAAATAGTTCTTATGCAAAATATTATTGCATGGAGTGCGCACAAATGCGGTGCGTTGGCTCTGGTGATATTTTCTAAGCTTTGTTTACATGGGGCGGAAAAATATCCTGGAAGTATGATTTTACTAGGGTTTCAGAAAAGTTGGAAAGAACCGTGAATAGAGTATAAAGAAAACCCTTCACCTCATGTGGCAAACAACAATAATACACTAGAACATAAAAGCAAGACAAAGCACATTTTCGTTCTCTTAATCATCTTTTCCGTTCGGTCATGCGTTGCCGTTGTCTGAGGGCCTTCATGCACACGATACGAAATCAAAATAGCGCTAATTCATACATGTTCAAGCGCGAAGACGTTTCCATACACGACATGTATACATAACATGTATATGACGTTAAAATAAACCCATCAATTTTCCTACGAACACGTTTTACGTCGTAATTTTTTCACCGTAAGCCGACCTGCAAAGGTCAACCACCACGACTTTGCCACACTGAGCTGCAGGCGGGAGTTGACTTCGCAGCTTCACCATTCAACTGTTGCAGGCGGAATGTGACCAGACCGAGTGAACCACAGTTGTCCTGGCCTAGCGTGTCTGACACTCGCATTCCGGAAGCAGTGGATTCGAACCCATTCAGCTCGATGTGGGTGGTTTTAACCACACTGTTTTACATCCCCATTCTAGGTGGAGGCTCAGTTCTTCGATAAAGGCGACCTCCCGTGGTGCGGTTGGCGTGCCGCCGATCTGGGGTGCAGGAGGTTCTGGGTTAGAATCCCAGGTAAGGCAAGGGTGTTAATTTAAGTTAGATTACAAGTTCGGTTGTAAGCCGTCCCCTGATAAGCCTTCAGGCATAACACCGGGGGACGTTAATAAGTCCTCTACAATACAAAAGTTCTACTATAAAGATGAACCAGGAGTCGGGTTGAGGTTGTGAGATCTGTGCGGCTCTTAGCTACGAGGTCTTCAGAGTCGAAGAGGGGAAAGCGAGGTGAGAATGGAGCAGCGCCATATTGCATGGACGGGGGGTGGTAAAGGGAGATCCCAAGAAAATCCGCTGACCATGGGCATTGTCCGGCACGATTCCCACTTGAGAAAATGTGGGAGTGACCCGGCTGGGGATTGAATCCGATTCGCCAGTGTAGCCCCTCAGCCACCGCGTCCAGGAGTCGGCCCCGTGGAACTCCATAGGATTATTGTGCGCTGGTGGATCAGGCGACGAGTGTGTGAAGATGTCGACTAAACCCGCAGTGGTCGGACCTACGGTCGATGGAACCCACAGTGGCCACCGGAGGTTCCGCGTGCTGTTCATTGCAGGCGAATCAGGGGGAAAGTGAGAAAAATAAATGTTAACTGGGAAATTCTTACACTTCATTCGATAATGGATACAAGAAGTACAGATGAACAAGACAAATGTAGAAAAATGCCACGCCCCGAAAATTCGAAAAAATGAAAAACTGTTAAAGGTACCTGCCAAATTAATGGCCTAAAGCTGTCGGGCTTCTTAACATAGTTCTCTAGTCCCGTTGCCATGTCTCAGACCATATATGTATGAGTAGTTAGAAATGGGACCCTCTTTAAAATCATATAGTTAATGTGAGGTCGACAATACACCATGAGGCAATAGGAAAGTGATAGTGTTAAGAAGCATACCAAATTGGAATGCCATAGATCAAATTATTTCGGAAAAATATTGGAAATCTAAAATTGAAACTACACTCCCTCCCTTCCTTAAAACTCAAAATTTTGGAAATCCCTAGTCTGTAAAAAAAGCCTCCTATTAAAAGATGCTTCGGTGCCATACTTCATGTTACTAGGCCGAAACGCTAGGAAACTGTGAACAATCAAATTTAGGAATCTACAAAAATCCCATCCCCCCTCGCGCGCGCACACACACACCTTTATGCTATTTCCTCCTAGTGTTTCGGGCAAGGGCTTCGGGCTGGAAAGGGTGGAGGGGGAGGAGGACGGGTGGGTGAGTGAAGAGATTTGAGTGGCGCTTAACACAGAGGTTTTGAGAGCCGATGAGGGTTAAGCGAGGGGAGTATGGAGCAGCGCCGGAATACAAGGGCGGGAAAAGGGAGATCCCCGAGAAAACCCGCTGACCATGGGCATCGTACGGCACGATTCCCAAGTGCGAAAATCATGGAGTGACCCCGCCAGGAATCGAATCCGGTTCGTCTAGGTGGGAGGAGAGTAGTCTGACCACTAAACCACCGCGGCCCTGGGAGAACGGGGTTAAGAGAATGAGGGAGGGCATTGTTACTATAGCGTTTGGCTTAAACCTATTACACAGAACATGCTTGATTGAGCACAACTAAAATAAACCTTAAAATATTTATTTCTCGTAGTTGGAAATATTTTAACACAGACACTCACTGCAGTACTCGCAGTAGACGAGAGGGGAATGGGTAAAAATACTTCCTTTGTTTACACTAGTACAAAATTAAATTACAGTACAGAGGCTCCATTTCCATACACTCTTATGAAAAATGCTCACCCGATGTGTGTCCGTAGTGGTAATGCGGTGATAGCAATGCAAAACACAATACGCACTAGTTGTTTTGAATGTTGCTCCCTTGCAATCATTCCACTGCTTCTCTGGTAACTGTATGCCCAAGCCCCGTGAATCGTTGGGGATTAGGTAGCAACACAAAGCAACAGTTTCCGTTTCTTTTAACATTCACATTAATAAATCGTCCTTGTTAACCTGTTCATGGCTCAGCGTCATTATATTTAATACGAAATAAGGGTATTGACCCAATTTTTTCCCCTAAATTATTTGATGACAACGGCATGTTTTTCAGGGGTTGAGATATATGTTCAGTTACTTGTTAAAAACTTTTTGCAGTATTTTCCATAAACTAGTCTTTAAACTCCTTTGGGAATCACGTTTGGTGAGTGAAATATTGTGAATTAAGACTCGTTGTGTGATAGACGGTCGCGCAATAAAACGAAGTCTTCTGTTTTACAAGAGAAAGCTCAGATTATAATTGTTAGTTACATGTAAATGAAAACTCGTGATAAACTTGCCCTTTTCCCACTATTCAGATAACGAGAACTTACCTAATCTCACCTATATCAGTCGGGATTCCTTCATATTATTATTCACGATAGACCTATTCTGGCAAATGTTCTTGTTACTGCAAGTTGGTGTTGTACGATAGCCAACTCGCTCCCCTGACCTCACACACCTTGATTTTTTTCCTGTCGGGAACACTGAAAGCTAGGGTGTACAACACGGTGCCTAAGACACCAGAAGACATGCAGGAATGCATTGTGGCGACTTGCAGTGGCATTACACCAGAACCACTTCTGGCCGTTCGTCGCTCACTACATGTGTGTTTACAGATGTGTATTGCTGTCGATGGTAAACACATCGAGCACATACTTTGAAAAGGCCTAATGTTAAGCGTTTCAACCATAACTGTGTCCTTGTATGCTATGTATGTGGATGCGATTGCATTTCTTCTTAGGTCGGGATGTTCTATGTGTGCTGTGGATCTGTACTCACGCTTTACACACAACAGTTAATGGTCACGAAACAAATCTCCTGAGTTACGTAGGTATCTGAATAAAATTTACTCCACTGTGGTGCTAGCACTGGTCCAATATATTATGCCATGCTCCTTGCTCCATTATAGTACGCGCTAACCTGCTATAGGAAGCAGTCCCACCAGAATGAGTCACAGCGCGTGTTTTTTTATAACAATGAAAAAATATACAGTAAAATGAGAGCAAAAAACAGAATACCCTTAACAGTATTAAAATTCCAGCGATATTAAGAAACGCTCTTCTGGTGAAATGAAATGGCAGAAAAATTCAGAGAAAATCTCTGGAACAAAGAAAACCATTTTTTTTTTAGAAATAAAATGGAGTAGAGTAACGAAAAAAACACAAGGAACGAAGGACAATTCAAGTACAAGAAAGAAAGAAATACGTGAAAAACAAAGGGGAAAATAAAAAGGGAGTACCATGACGCAAAGGAAAAAAAAAATGTGTGAACCAAATGGTATAGACACGAAAGGGCGCGTGCACGATGTTTGGCAAGGTTCTGCGTCACCTTGAAACTCCAGGTCTTATTGTGCAAATCGGAAACTAACCTGTGTAGAAAAGACGGAAAGAACTTTACACTGATTTATAGTTGTATCTCATAGTTCTACGGCACTCTGCAACGGCGCGTGTTGCTTACCGTAGAGCTTTGAGTACAGATCCACTGTCCCATTTGACCAGCCCACTTCACTAAATCATACATGCAAATTATTTCTTGGCATTTCTGCGATACTTTCCATTGAAAATGCTATATCACCGAATTCCTCTTTGTACGTACTTTCAGATGCCGTTCAAATAAATGTATGTTACCAGTTAATAAATCATAAGTGATTCAATTTCTCGTCCATACACGTGTTACGAATAGTCACTATGCCGCCAATTACTCATCCCTGTATCGTACTATCATTTAGCGAAAACAGCATTTCGTTATGTGTAACAGTTGCGGAAATTTTAGGGGTGTCCACGTTAGGTGGAGTAGGCTTAATTCTGCAATTTCTACGTAGGATAAACTTTTGTTTCTTTTTTGTATCCTTGAGCCATATGTAAGTGTTACGTTTATGTGAACCCGATCACTTTCTTGATGCTCCGATCAAGTGAAAGTGCAAACATTTTAGCAGCGTTCAGGTAATGCTAACATGATTATCCTTACTCGTAAGTTCCCAAAGCAAACAGTAACCAAATGACGTCATTTGAATGTTCTTACAATTAAAAAGCTTTATTTTGGTAACGCATTAACGCATGGAGCTGCCTTCCTTATTCACTGCCAGCGTTACGGGCCTAACACAATGACGTGCAGTTGAAAGCCGCGGTAAGATCAGAAGGAATTGGGGCCGCGGTGGCTGAGCGTTTAGACTGCTCGCCTCCCACCNTGGTTAGACTGCTCTCCTCCCACCAAGTCGGAACCGGGTTCAATTCCCGGCCGGGTCACCCCCCGGATTTTCGCAAGTGGGAATCGTGCCTGACGATGCCGCTGGTCGGCGGGTTTTCTCGGGAATCTCCCGTTTCCCCGCCCTTGCATTCCTGCGCTACTCCATTCTCACCTCGTTTCCTCCCTCATCAGCTGTCAAGACTTCGCTGTTAAGAGCCACCCGAATCTCTCAACTCAACCCTGAAGGAATGTTTTAAAAGGGCTTAGTGGACAATGAGCCAACCACGACAGCTCTTCCCGCTCGTGGTTCCTGGACTCGGGCGCAGACCCGCAGTGGATGCCTCCAGTGTCCCCTGCTTCCGGTGAAGCTGACCACTTCCTGCGGACTTTCACTTGGCCGCCGTGTGTGTTCGGGCGCGCGACTCTACGTCAGCTTCCTCTACACCGAGTTGAAGATAGAGCGCTCGCCTACCTGGTTCTGCTTGACGCCGAGCGAGGGGAGAGATTGGGGTGGCTCCTAATGCTGTCGGACCCCAACAAACTAATAGTTCTATATCTGTAACAAACATATCATATATGTATGTATGATATATATATGTACCAAATATATATTGTGTATATAGTATCAATTATATGTTATATTATGTATATATTATATATATGTAAAATAATGTATATATGATATGTGTTTAATATTATGTATATATTATATATATTTGTACCAAACATGTTCAATTCGTATGCATTGCATGTGGTGATATTCTTCTCAAATAAAAAAAATTTTCATTTTATATTTTTTGAATAATTCAACGTCAAATATCAAATTTTTCTGTTTTTCTTTTGCAGCCGAAATAAAAAATACTAAGTTTTACTGATTAAAAAATTTACAAAGAATAATTCCATGGCTACTACGTGATATATATGTAATCACCAAATAACACGCCATATATTTGCCTATATATACACCTATTTATAGGATGATTCACAATCCGTTTGGAGCAAAATATGTCATGTAAATGTGGGTCGTATTTCCAATATTTACAGAGTAATTCGACAAATTGTAAATGCCCTGATTATTGCGTATTGCGATGGATGAAGGATATTGTTTACCTAAGGACTGCACAAACACGTGAGGAACTACTTGCGCGTATCATGCACGCCGCTACAGAAGTCAGTGCAGCTACGTAGAGCAACACGTGAGGTTCATAAGCGCGCGGCCAAGTGTATGGAAGCAGGCGGAAACATGTTTGAACATCTTTTGTAAGCTTGTTAGACGCAATTGTGTTGCTCAACTGTAAACAATGCGGTATTGTAATGCATATGTACCTGTATTTACTTCTGAAAGGGTTATCATTTAATTCGACGTTTTTCAAATGTTTTGAATTACTCTGTAAATATTTGAAATGGGACCCACATGTATATAACATATTTCGCTCCAAATGATGTAAGGAATTTGCGGTAATTCCTCATGAAAAATCCTGTATATATGTGTGAAAATGTAAAATATTAAAATTAATTTGCATATTTCTAACATTCTTTGAAAAGTATGAACTGATATTTGGTGATTGCGTATATGACAAGCAGTAGCCCACGACATTAGTTTATGTTGTAAATTTTCTTATCTGTTCAACTAAGTTAGTATTTGTTATAACGGCTGCAACAAAACAGAAGGGTTTTGTATTTGACATCAAACTATTCAAAAAATATAAAGTGTAAAATGTTTTTATTATAAGAAAATGTCATCACATACAATGCGTACGAATTAAACGATGTTTGGTACAATTATAAAATAATTAATTTTTTAGTGTCAGATACCCTTAACATAGAGGTCTTGAGAGCCGATGAGGGTGAAGCGAGGTGAGTATGGAGCAACGCCGGAATGAAGGAGGGGGGAGACGGGGGAAACTCGCCAACCAGCTGCGTCATCCGGCACGACTCCCGCATGCAAAGTGCGGGAGCTACCCCGCTGGGAGTCGAGCCCGGTTCGCCAAGGTGGGAGGCGAGTAGTCTAACAACTACACCACCGCGGCTCCGTCTGGGCCCGGGAAGCGCGCGAGCGATAAGGGCGACTTTGACACGCGCATCAAGTGCTCCATCACCGCTACGGGGACGACTCTCAACTAACATCTGATGTTCTGTCCTTCTCCGTGTTTTTACGAGACTTCCAGCGGCGACGGTACCATTCTATTGGTGAAAGGGCTCTAGTATTTATCTCACTCGAATAATTTGAGATACAACGCTTTAAAAAGGCTGTTTTTGGCAATGTTGGAGTGCTCCAAAATTGTGTTTCTAATGTTCCCGATATCTTGAAAGTAATCGGTAGGTATAGCCTGAAGTGTGTGTTCTTTTCTTAGATCAGGCCCTCGGGTGCACCTCTAGTAGTTTCACACAGCAAAACTGATTTCAAACACACTCAGGCGAACACCTCTCAACTCAACTGTAATACGTTTAAGAGGCGACCATATCATTTGGTAGGCAGGAAGTTTGTAGTAAAATACATTATAGTCCTCTGTAAAAGTTACGTTGCTATTCTAATAGTACGTTTTGGGATACAAAAGTAAAAAAAAATGCCATTTTGGCAATGATAAGCTTAAAAAAATGTTTGCAATATATAATATATCTTAAACTATATTTTGTACTTTTTTGAAGTAAAATTTACACTGAAGAGCCAAAAAAAACTGGTACACCAGCCTAATATCGTGTAAAGCCCCCGCGAGCACGCAGAAGTGCCGCAAGATGACGTAGCATGGACTCGACTAATGTCTGAAGGAGGCAATTCACACCATGAATCCTGCAGGACAGTCCACAAATCCAATCTGTGCCAATATGAGAAAGGGTTGCACGTCTGTCACGTTTAATGATTCTCGTCAGTCGTCGTTTGTCCCGTTCTTTCACGATCGTTTTCCGGCAGCAGCAATGTCGAAGATGTGATGTTTTACCGGATTCCCAATATTTATGGTACACTCGTGAAGTGGTCGTACGCGAACATCCAAATGTTATCGCTACCTCGCAGATGTTATGTCCCATATCTCGTGCGCTGACTATAACACCACGTTAAAACTCACTTAGATCTTGATAACCTGCCATTGTAGCAGCAGTAACCGATCTAGCTGCCGACCGTATCGCGTTACTCTGATTGGTTCCATACCTCTGTTATTTGCATACACACGCCTATACCAGTTCAGTGTATATTTTCATTAAGGCAGGTAGCGCACGCGCCTATTTATGTTAAGAATGTACATTTTAGACACGTTGCAGTGCGGTCGCCTTGATGAGCCTTAGGAGATCTCATTAGATGTACACATTCACTGCAGGCTTTGTTACCGATTCAAGGTACAGGTGCAAGGAAGTTATATGGACGACACTAACATGAACGCCTTACAGGGACGAAGCTTGCATAGAAACAACGGAAGCGCTACTTCCCCTTTGATCTCCTCGTGTCAAATGATAATTGTTCTGTAATGTTCGCAGTCGAACATATTTAGTTTTTCACGGATGAAAAGCGGTTGTTGGTTTTGGTCTAGTCTAGGGGGTGCCATAACGCTAGGTTATTTCTGACGACTGTGTGGTAAACGGCGATTCGTGTATCGTTATGTTTTTGCTTATAAGCAATCTTGCTGTGTGCTTCTAGTGTTATGACTTATGTTTTTATATTTTGTACTAAGGACTAGGGAAATTTTTTTGCTGTTATGGAGGAAGAACTGACGTTTATTATGAATCCAGGGAAGGTATTTAACTATACTTTTATTATATAGGAGGTATTGGCGAGGGTGGCCTTAATATATGACTAACCTGGATGATACATTCTTCGTAGGCTGAACGTTGTGTCGACGAGGGACGAGTGGCCCGCCAAGCTACATCTTGATGGCTTCATCTCGGCGTGAGTCCTCGGAAAGACAGACGGGCAGACCCCGTACAAAGTGTTGCCAAGTATTATATAGTTTCTGGTGGAGTAATTTTCCCAAATGCCGTGCCGTTGAGAGTGGAGCTCCGCTGGCGTTTCTGTGCTATTTGTAATAAACTGTTAGTGTAGTAATGTGTTTTGGATTCTTCGCCTGGTCTGGATTCAGACTCATTACTACAGTTCACTAGACTTTCCCACCTTTACTTAATTATAGCATCTCCATCGATTCCAATGAAATAGAGATGTCCTCATTTCGTAGCGGGCACAGCGGAAGAAGTGTGGGTGATGTAGTGGCGAGGACCATGTCATCTTCTGGTAGCAGGGTTGGACAAGGGTGCAGCAGACTCTTCGCTACGGTAGGATTAGGTCAGATAGGATAGAAAGAGAGAAGGAAATACCAAGGTAAGCGGAGCTGCCAATGTCGAGAAGCCTTCCGTGACTACGTCAGAAACGACCAGGGCAGTGTTCTGCTGAGTGTGTAACTGTCAAGTGCGGCGGCCTTGAACTAGGCATTAGCTAAGGCGTGCAAATACTCTTCCACGCGACCGCGGCAGACCACTCCGGCTAGGACCGAACCACGTCGGTTCTTGAAGTCTTGCTGTAATATTTATTTTTACGTGGTTACTAAATGTCCCTAATTAGTGGCTAAAATTTATTTAAAAATAAGTGTTGTGAATTATTGATTGTTAGTTGAAAATGGCAAAAGTTATTAAAAGGACAAAATACAACTGTGACCTACTCCCATCACCAATAATTACAAAATAATTACACAAACCCTGAAAGTTGCAATTAGGTTATTGCAGAATGAATGCTGAGAAATATAATGAAAATAGCCTTGACAGAAACGAAGATCATCTTATTTGCTGTTCATGGTAAAGTGAGCACTTTTGAGGCCTTAGTTACTGTTTTACTATTAGTCTTTTTTTTTATCCTTCCGCCACTTTTTAAAATAAATATTGCCATGTAAGTAATAAAAACAGTGTATATATTTCACCTAATTCGAAAGTTAACGTCTAAGGCTACAATAAAATATATTTATTGACCAATATTCAAAATAGAGGGCTTGAAAACGAACTCACTTTACCGTCAATAGAATGTAATTTATGATTGCATACACTTTAGAATTTTGCCTACTCTGCAACAAGTTGATACTTATTACTGCTTTTTCTAAACCCAATTAAATGACACTATTTTCACAGCAAATAATGCGACTCTCGTGAACTCACAAAGGTCAAACAAAGTTACGTCCTGTAACTCTGAGCTGGTGCTGCCTGGTAGCCTATGCAAGGGTCAGCTAGCTTCCAGACGAGACAAACGGCCTGTCTAGCGGATCATCACTCCACCATCCAAAACCCTGGTGGAACACATCAGTTTCTGTTTGACCCAAAGACTTGCATTCTGGCCGTGTGCAGTATTTATACATACTCTACTAATGGAGAACATTTATGTTACTAAGTTGTGGACATTCAATTTTAACCTTCCTTAATAAATTCATTTGAATTTAATATTCAACGCACACAGACGAACAAATAAAGCGCCATTAAGTTACCACGTTTCTGTAACTAAAGTATAGCTGATCATATTAATTTACAATTTCATGAACTAGGAATATTTGAAGATGGTTTACATGCTAATCAGTGTTTATGAACGAAAATGATATGGCTGTCTTCTAAATATATGGTATTATTATTGAACGAGAAGCAAAGTTGTTTTATTATTTTTAATAATTAGAGTCAAAAGAAAGTGAGGGAGGTAGGGGCATTTAGTTGGGGGGGGGGAGTAGCATTGCACTTGGTTGCAAGAAGGGGAGATCTTTAGGAACCTCCACCAGTTATGTTTTGTGTTAAGGAGTTGGAAAGATATATGCTATTGTGAGGGAAGAACAGACAGGGCCGGGTTTACCACTAGGCCCCGGCCTAGGGGCGCACAATGCCGGGGGCCGCATGTTAAAAAACAATATTTGTTTTATTTTAATATGTCAATAATGTATAATGCATACATGTATTTATGTGTTGATAGCTATATAAGAGATAAAACTTTTATATCCAATACCTTGTTTGGCTATTTCAGTTACTTAATACACCCAAAATACAAAAATTTGATTCTCAATTTATTTTCATAAGTAATGTTATTATGCGATAAAATTTAAATTGCCATCATAAAAATTATTTTCTTGAGGAAAATTGCTGGACCGACCCCCNTGGTAAGAAGAGGTGGCGAAAAAAGCTATTGGGCTTTGGAGCGACCAAACTGTAAATCCGGCCCTGAGAAGAGAAGTTAATTATGAAGACAGGACAGTTATTTAAATGAACTACTGTGATATACATTAAATACAATCTATTGGCGAGGGAGGGCATATCAGTAACAATGCATGACTAACCGGAATGCTACCGTCACAGTAGGCTGTGTGTTGTGTCGGAAAGCTATGAGTGACACGCCAAGCTGCATCTATGGCTTCATCTCGGCGTGGGTCCTCAGAAAGACAGACAGACCCCGTAGAAAGTGTTGCCAAGGGTTATATAGTTTCTGATGGCATAATTGTCCAAAATGCCGTGCCACCAGGAGGGGAGCTCTGCTGGCACTTCGCTGATATGTTTTATAAACTGTTATTGTTGTAATGTTTGTCGGAGTCTTCGCCTGGCTTGAATCCCTACGCGTCGCTGTAGTTCGCTAGGCTTGTCCGCCTCTACTGAATCATCACAGCCTGTTCATGGCCAGTGCGAGGATGGAACCCAGGGAGTCAGCTGTCGCGAGGCGGGGGATCTAGAGAGCCGTTGAAGCGACCGACAGATTTCCGTACGTCACGATATTAGCCGAGCGGTTCATCGTAAACTGAGCATTATTGAAATCAACTTTTCTATAAAATGCAAGCAGGGTTGGGGGAGGGACTAGGGTATATTTTAACAGGCAAACTGACTGTCACGCGTCCAGTTAAGTTGGCGATGACTGAGAGAAAGTAGTTCCATGTCTTAGCGTTGAATTAAAAGTGTTAGGAAAACATTTGTTCATACTGAAGTCACTATTTTGATTCCTGTTTTATTTAATGCACATATGTGTAAGAACCAACAAATTTATCATTATTACTGTCGTAAAACTTTCTCGGTTTCACGTGATCAACGCATGAATAAAGTGACCAGGCCCATGGCAATGCTCATCTTACACATGGCGGAAAGATACATTTGTGCACACAAGTAAATCTTAAGCAGGTCTTTCAAAAGTTACCTGTATATCAGTAGAACGATTATTTTTCAACTTGGAAATGCATCAACTTAAAACTTCTTTGTGAAACTCGCAAGGTGAAGGACAGCTGTCTGCTCCATCAATACTCAGTATCGAAAAAAAAATATTTATTAACTGCAAATACAGGATAAATTTCGTGATGGTATAATTGTAGAATTTTCTTTTAAACATATATACTAAACCCGAAATATAAGTAAATACTTCGCATATGACAACAATGTTCATCAACGGACTCACTCAGTAAATAATATTATTTATACATTCATGTTATGTTGTCTGTGTCTTTACATAAGTATCTCATGGGTGATTGGGAACACGATTTTCGAAAATGTGCGTTATGTATGTCGTTTTAGTTGTTTTAGAACTACACTTATTTCTAAACTTATTACCACTGGCGCGTGTGCTTTAAATGGTCAGTGACACAGATTATATGTGTGTGCATGTTTTTTACGCTAGCCTGTTATTTGTTTCGTGCTGTTAGCTAGTATTTCTTAAACAATTTTAATCTAAACAGTTAATTTAATTTTTAAAAATATATTGGAACTTTATGTTGACATTACTAGAACTTGCTTGGTGGTGAATATCGGCCGAAGAGGAGGTAAATGTGTCTACGTGTAACTATAGTCTATTCGCGGTATCTTCACACGTTCTAAATCAAACCTTTAAAAATCACCCATTAATGACGTACTTGGTTATTTCCTAAATATACTATGTATCAAAAGTGTTTTATACTTGTGCTAAATTATAATTACCTTTTTTTGTTAAATTGAATGTTTATACATATTATAATTTATATATATTTATAATTAAAATATTTAATTTATAATTAATACTTAAAAAAAGTGGAGACAATGGGTGTGTTATAATGCCCAGTAAGAACTAGTTCTTATGTATAATTGTATTGCACAGAGTGCGCACGAATGCGGTGCACTGTCCCTTTGATGTAATTTTCTAGGCTCGTTTGAGGCAGGTAGTTAGCTTAACACCTCGTCGACAGCGAAGTGAGTAGAGACGGAGCATATTGCTCATGGAAGGAAGATTGTGGAAGGAATGGGAAGGAGTCGGCCATGGCGCCTTAAGGACCCATCCCAGCATTCGCCTTGAGTGACGTCGGGAAACCACGGAAAACAGAAATCAGGATGGCTGGACCGGAAGTCGAACCCGGGTCGTCCCGAATGAGTTTCTACTGCGCCAACCCGCTCGGTAGAATTGCTTAAACTTTGTTCGCACGAGGCGGAGGAATATCCTGGAAGTAGAACTTCAGCAGGGCTTCAGAGAGTTGTGAAGTAACCGCGAATAGCATCCTGCAATAGCAGCTGCTCTCAGAGTTTTCCAAATAATGTACTACTTCTGTTCTGCACCAGTTGCGTCCGCTCCCGGAAATCTCGCGCTTCGCCACAGCCAGCACCACATAGGTCCTACGTGCAACGAGTGCAGCGTTTCCGCATGGGATTTCGTTATACGCGATGAGACGTCCGTATGTTTCACCTTTCTCTTACCTGCACAGGCAAGCTATAAAAATTATATATTTTTTTGTACAATTGTTAAGATTACTTTTCTTATGAAAACACAACCGTACGGCGCACAGGCCTAAATAACTGATTTTTTGCCCTTTCTGGCAAACAATCGTATTCCCAGAATATTAATTTACGGAGATGCGCGCAACCGCTCAAACATCTATTGAAACAGAAACATTCCAGGGCTACCAACTCTCTAACGACTGTCCAGAAATCCTGTGACTCGTTGCCAAAAGCGCTATGAGACAACGGCATCACTGCATGGCGGTGTTCCATCTCCACTGCGGGCGAATGCCGGTACAGTTCCTGGCAGGAGCCTTCCTCATTCGCAGAAATAAATGTAGACTGCTCACAAAAAGTTTAGCATATATCANACAGCTAGTATGATATATTGCTCACAAAAAGATTATCATATATCAAACTCCCAGATGTTATATTGAATAACAGTAGTTTACATTTCATTTTACACTCTTAATAGACCATAAAGTGGAAAACAAACACATGACTCGTTTACATCATCCCAGTATGAAACAAACAAAAGACATAAACTCAACCACGGCTGTGTGTAAGGCCTAATGTTTAACCAACTGTGATTGTGGACGTGCAATACGCATGTCGCCGGAGCGTAAGACGCAATGTTTACAGGAATTACACAACGTAGATACGATCCACTCCTGCTAAAAACAAACTAATATGGTGTAGGGCCAACCCGAGCACGCAGAAGTGCCGCAAGATGACGTGGCATGGACTCGACTAATGCCTGAAGGTATGCAGGGGGCTATTCACACCATGAATCCTGCAGGGCAGTCCACAAATCCAATCTGCGCCAATTTGAGAAAGGGTTGCACGTCTGTCACGTTTAATGATTCTCGTCAGTCGTCGTTTGTCCCGTTCTTTCACGATCTTTTTCCGGCCGCAGCGATGTCGAAGATGTGATGTTTTACCGGATTCCCGATATTCACGGTACACTCTTGAACTGGTCGTACGCGAACATAAAAATGTTATCGCTACCTCGGAGATGCTATGTCCCATCTCTCGTGCGCAGACTGTAACACCACGTTCAAATTCACTTAAATCTTGATAACCTGCCATTGTAGCAGCAGTAACCTATCTAGCTGCCGACTGCATCGCGTTACTCTGATTGGTTCCATACCTCTGTTATTTGCATACGCACGCCTATACCAGCTTTTTTTTGGATCTTCAGTTTATTAATATCCGGATTGGCACACTCGGCGTAAGGGCTATGTGATATGGCATTATATCGATAACGAAACAATATTTTTGAAATATCGCAACAACGTAGATGCCGCGATATTAGCGATATACAATGTTGGAGATATACGATATTTGCGATATATCGCCAACGATATTCAATGTTCTCTGGCAGCTATATACCGCACCGATGATATTGAAAGATGGATATCGCACAGTCCTACTCGGCATGTGCACACGTGATTCAAGACGCTCTAGGTCTGCTTCGCACTGAGCATACTGTAGGTTTGCAAATAAATGTCCTTTTCACGGAAGGCAGAAATGCATAGTTAATGAGGAATTCAAGATAAATACGCAGCCGCACGAGATGCGTTGAAACTAATCGGCGATTCTTAGAAAATGAATCAACTTGTTCCGTTCACCTATTAAAACTAGTGTACGGACAGTTGTTTAAGGGCGATTCAGAAATAAACTTGGGATCTTGGGTGAGTGAGTGAGTGAAGAGATATGGACGGCTCTTTACATCTAGGTCTTGAGAGCCGATGAGGATGAAATGAGGTGAGTATGGAGCAGCGCGCGAATGAAGGGGTTGGCAGAAACTGAACGTCCTCGAGAAAACCCGCCGACCAGCGGCATCGTCCGGCACAATTCCCACATGTGAAAATACGGGAGCGACCCCGCCCGGAATCGAGCCCGCTTCGCCTAGGTGGCGGGCGAGTAGTCTAACCACTTCACCACCGCGGCCCCGTTTGGGATTTCGAAAAATGCCAAGGTTAACTCCAACGCGCAAAATCTCTCTATCGCACTGATGGGCAAAGTAGGTTACTTGGTAAATCATATTGACAATTTTAAGGATAGGTAGGTTGGTGGTTTTAAACATGGAAATTATTCATTACGTGCATTGGTGGAAAGTTTAAAGTTGTCCAGTCGTAAACAGCGTATTGTTTTGTGAAGAGTGTTTGATCAGGAAAGGACACGGGAGTAGAATTGTTTTAATGTCACTCGGTGTGTAAGCGAATGTCACGCGTGCAGCTAGTAGCAGCCATGGCAGTCAGAAGGAATTGGTGACGTCACCGCACTGATACAGAGTAGCAGCAACCTACATCACAGTCGAGATGTAGGTTGCTGCTACTCTGACTGCGACCTTCGCCTCGACAAGTGGAGTGCAGTGAGCACATCGCCGACGACAGAGCTCGAGTCTCGTGAACACGACGACGGCTTCGCGGAAGTTCAGCAAGAGGCTGGCTCCCGCCTACCTAGCGCCTTTTCCCGCCTCCGAGACCGAGAAGCGCCGAAACAATAAGGGCGACGCTGCCACGCGCATCAAGTGCGCCATCGACGCTAAGTGCAAGGCTCTGAACCTCTCAGCGGTGACCCTGTTATTTTATTGGTGGAAAGTTTGTAGGAAGGTTCGATGCAGGGCCCTTGAGTACTTTTGTATGTATCTGAAGCATATATTTTGAGATAAAACACTTTAGTTAAAGCAGTTGTTAGTCATTTTGGCGTACTCTAAATTGGTGTTTCTAGTGTGCGCGAATTCTTTAAAGCACTCAACAGCCCTCTTACTGAAGTGTGTGTTATTTTCGTAGATCAGCACATTGGACGCACGTTTAACAATTTCGTGGGAAAAATATTAATTTGAAGTACTCTGCAACGCAGTTGAAGCGCCAGGTAGGCGGGAACCTTAATGCGCTCAGCACAGTCGGATAGCGCGCATTCATGGTTACTTCCAACTTTTCTGATAATGTTCTACCTTCTTGCTGTTCCTCCGCCTCGTGCAAACCAAACTTAACTAAGTTCTAGAAAATTACACCAAAAGGACCAGGCACTGCATTTGTACGCACTCGATTAAAAAATATCATGCATTAGAACTATTTCTTGCTAGGCATTGCCAACACACCTATTTTCCCACTGTTTCATTTTTAATGAAATGTTGTAATTTATAAATAAAAATGCCGCCAAACCCTCATAACCGAATGGCCTTGGTGTAGTGAGACCGGGAGTCTAGACTCCCATAACTCACAGGGTGTTTGTAAAACAGAGGCATCATGACACACACTCAAATCATTGGGTCGGCGGCGGGGCGCCGCGTAGCTGTGTTTTGTTGGGCACCGGACCCGTATTAAGGCTGTTCCTTGGTGTCGCCTCTTTTAAATTGAAATTACGTGTTCTTGTGTTCGGTGGGGAAGTGAAGCTCATCTCCATCCTCCCGGCTGGAGTGATTGTCCGTGTCGTGATGTCTGTCTCACATTTTGGTCTGTTGTGTGCAAGTCTGCTAATTAATCTCGCATGTAATGTGTGGGTGAGTCCCTAGTCTCCCGGGGCAGCCCACGGGGGACGTTTCATCGTGTGGTCGTGTAGTGATATTGGAGTGATTTTTTTTTACAAAAGTTAAAGTTCAATTTAACTGAAAATAAGATACTTTTGTTATCACAAATATAAAGTGCTTGTGTTGCGTGACGTATTTGGGAAGCGACCAGACACGCCACACGTGGGGTGATTTTCCAAAGGTTTCAATCAATATGCGTGAAGATACTGCAAAGAGACTGATCATACTGCGTAAACGGACCTGGGTAGCTAAAGCAATGTTTGCAACGAGATGTTCTCCGGAAGTGCGGAATACTGGCATTGGACTATTAACGTGCATCAACAAACCTTACGGTGCTTAACGCTACCAAAACGAACAGGAAGCACAATCTCATAGAGTCCTTGTATTGAAGTGGCCGTGGCGGAGCACGCCATAGAGTGTTTGAACATTACGTCGAGAGGATCCATAACAGCTGCTAAACTACACGCCATAGACTCTTGAGATTTGCGCAATAGTATGCACAATATTCCATGTAGGAAAATTTTCCAACGGCAAATCAATAACGTGTATTTCAGTTAACAATTGTACAGCCTGTTCACGATTAATTGAGCACTTTTGAAATCAACCTTTGAAAAATGTCACTTCCCGTACCTGCATATATTCCAAGGGATACACTGAGTTGCATGCGCCCAGTTAAGTCGGTATAGAAGGAAGGAAAAGTAGTCCCACATTTAAACACTGAATTAAAAGTGTTGGGAAAACATTTGTCAATATTAAAGTGGGGACTGGTCCTTGATACGAGCGTAGTAGGCAACCGTGTAGGGCGCCAAGCTAAAGTAGGCAACCGTGTAGGGCGCCAAGCTGAAGTAGGCAACCGTGTAGGGCGCCAAGCTGAAGTAGGCAACCGTGTAGGGCGCCAAGCTAAAGTAGGCAACCGTGTAGGGCGCCAAGCTAAAGTAGGCAACCGTGTAGGGCGCCAAGCTGAAGTAGGCAACCGTGTAGGGCGCCAAGCTGAAGTAGGCAACCGTGTAGGGCGCCAAGCTAAAGTAGGCGCCGAAGGCCTCGTGAAAGAGTTTGAGTAAATATAACAAACATGCAAAGAAACAGAAAAAATCTTACTGGGACATTTTTTTTAAAAGTAGACCTAAATTATAATTTAAAATAATATTAAGATAATTTTACCAAGTTTTATATGTAGACGCTTTGTGGTGAATCCAAAAGTACGAAGATTGTTTATTTACCCCGAAGACTGCATTTATTTAGGATTATAAGTACGAGTACTATTAATGTATGGAACATGATATGAGTAACGCCACTGCTTATGTATGGAAAACAAGGTACTGTACTCACATGTATGTACGACGGACATTTACGCTATTCATTAAAATTATAGTAAATTATTTAAACAGAGGTGTAGACAGAAATTTACTTTCGGTTGGGGGAGGGGGTGAGATTTAATATTTCTATTTGTAGACAAAATAAGAAAGCTGTAATATTACAAATTAATAGTTTAAATATTATTTATAATCAATTGACTAATATGCAGATATAGAACAATAAAATGCTATAAACATCCTTCATGTTCAAGGGGATCACACTTTTATTATATTAAAATAATATAAAAGTTATAATTTTGTCTTCAAATTATATATTTGAATATTTTATTTCCATTCCGGTGGGGAGATATGTCCCAATTACCCCCCTCCCCCCCGGCCTAACCACTGCATTTACACATGTATATAATGAATATAATAATCAATCTTGTGCTTTCCGTAATTTAAGAAGCTTTTACGGTTAGTTAGGCCAGAAAAAAGGCAAAACTATCACAATATTAAACTTAAGGCTTTTATGTGTGCCTGTTAACATTACTCACACTACACAGCTCAAATTATCTACCTTAGAAACCAGCCGATTTGATTAGCAAACAACCCCAGCTAGTCGATTGCAGTGTGCTGTTACTTACGTATTATTGCTTTTAGACAAAGTGATTGTTTAAAAAAACCTCTTATAACAATAACATAAGATATAAACAGCAAAATATGTACAACATAAAAAATTTCGTTAGATGACAGAGATTTGAACTCTGAAGCCTAGCATTATGTGGCGCAGACCCGCGCACCAACCCATTGCGCTACACACCCAATCTACACAATATTCGCGTGATAATGTATATACATTACCTAATTCCACAGTTATCACGTATTTATTAAGTTTTGTTTGTTTTATTATGACCGTGTGAGTAATTTGCAACGTTTCCCGTTATTTATGCGTATATTAAGTTTCATTTTGTACATACATACGTTTTACAGAACACGTAATCTTTTCGTAAACGGACATATACGGCTTGAGGTAATTATTCGGGTGTCTGCCATCTTGTATATCCCAGCTTCTTGAGTATAGCAGACATTCGGAACACGTTCTACTGTTGTGGAGTCTGGTTTGGGAGCGACAGATATGAACTATGAGTGAGAGAGAAGGTATGTGTGGCAGGAACAACGCTGCTGACTTCCTCATGCAGCCGCCAAAAAAATGGACTAGCGCTGCGTGGTGTTCATACCAAGAACTACATATTCTTACCTGCTGGAGGGGTCAGAAACTTTATCCTGGGGAAGTGGACCATAGGTATATCATTACTCAATGGCAGGACAGTTACCAATACTGGTTTTTCACTGAAATCGGTTTTTTTTTTTTCCTTTTTTTTTCGGTTTTTATACCATGGGCTGTTTATGACAAACTGAACACCTTTGAACGCCCTGCTTAAACGCTGCAATGGGCATGATCACTTTCTTCATGCGTTCGTCAAGTTCTGACACTGCACAAATAAGTAGCATAACACTACATCAGAATTGACAGCATTTAATAATATGCTCATGCAACGTTGCTGTTTAGAAAATACATAAATGAAGTGAGTAGATGCAGGTTGCATTTACACAATTTCAAAACAATATCAATATAAACTTTAATTTGTTCCATTTGTATACACCCTACGCTTTACCTTGAGCTATCATTAACAGCACACGTATTTATAACAATTACTTTAAGCTCTCCAAAATTGATTAAAATATTCAGCAAATTACATTTGCTGAATAAGGGAATTGAGGGCAGTGAGTAAATCCGGGGGCGACCTCGCCGGGAATCGAACCCGGCTTGCCTAGATGGAGGGGGGATAGTCTGACCACTATACCACCGCAGGGGCTGCAGTGGCTTAGCGGTTAGACTACTCGCCTCCCATAAATGCAAATCGGGTTCAATCCCCTGCCGGGTCACTCCGGATTTTTGCAAGTGGGAATCGTGCCAGACGATGCCTCTGGTCGGTGGGTTTTCTCGGGGATCTCCCGTTTTCCCAGTCATTGCATTCCGGCGCTGCTCCATTCTCGCCTCATTTTACGCTCATCGACTCTCAAGACCTCGTTGTTAAGAGCCGCCCAAATCGCTCAGCTCAGCTCAGCTCAGCTCAGCTCAGCTCAGCTCAACTATACCACCATGGCCCCGCGGGGATTGGTGTTGGTTTCCGGAAGCGTGGTAGTATTTGTCGGTAGTGGGGGGGGGGCTGNCGCGGAGGCAGCCCGGCGGCGTGGCGCGGCAGGATGCTGATAGCGGCGGTGCGCGAACACGATGGCGGGATGATCGATGTTGTGTGTCGCCGTTGTCTCGGGTCAGGGTCGTCTCTCATCGATCTGCTGCATCTCCGGCGCACGCGACGGCGACGAAGCGCGTCCCTCGCCGGCCGGCGTCTCCTGCACGCCGCTGGAGATCACGTGCGCCGCACTTCTCATCTTCTGCGCGTGCGCACAGCGTTGACCTGCCCCACACTAACGGTTATCCTACTTAGGTTAGGAACGAAACGAGTTTTCTTATGGGAGAGTTTGGCATAGGGAACATTTCCGCCGCTAGGTGCGCGGTGTTCCAAAGAGGTCACTTTTAAATCAAATTTGAATATAAGTGAATAATAAAAGAGAAATATTTTACTTAGTTACAAAGTTATTTTATATGTGATTTGTATTTAGTGCAATTATCCTGTTTTTTTAACGTATAAAATTAAGAAAAATCTTGAATGCGTGCGACACTAGCGCCTACCTAGTGGCGAAAATTTTCGGTTGCCAAACTTGTAATATTGATCTTCCCAACCTGATTAGAAGTAACCTTACCCACGCCAGTACAACTATCGGTCACGTGGTCGACACCACGGCCATAGGAGACAGGTCTGGACACTCTCCTATCTAACAATGTCAGCGAGTCGACGCCCTTGGTGGCGCAGTTAGATCAAGAAGTGGCCGCGGTGCTGTTAGCATTGCTGGTATAGGGATAACACCGTAGAGGTATGGATGTCTATTTCCCATTTTAAGATACAATTGTGATTCCCCTCGCTTTGCTTACCATGTGAAACAGCACTACCCTGCGGTTTCATAAACTAAAGGGGTCAACAAGAGCGTCAACATCTCAAGCTAGTGTTCACCGGCCTTCTACAGCCGCGGCCATCGCTGACGAACGTGTTTGTTTTTGCAACGTGTAACATAAAATCACCGACAAACTCAAAGAGGCGATTCCTGCTGAAAATATTAGACGAAAATGTATGAATAATTTTTTCCGTGAGTGATTATTAGGAAAGCTATGCGCCCCCAACAATCGAATTTTCGAAATGATAGTTTAGTTACAAACATCAGGAATTACTTGCAACCAAGCAACAAATCGATTAATAGTTTTTTTGAACAAACGAACGTCTTATTCCTGTAAAAATGTGGTGATTAATATCATCCCCCTTCATCACGAGAACAGGGCTGGTTATCAGCGACAAAACACAGGATGGCAACCCCTATTTTCTTTGATGAAGGGGGATGATATTACCAACCATATTCTCACGAGGGTAAAAATAAAATGCCTTTACAAGCTTGAATATAATCTGATTACACTAACAAGTTGCTAAGTAGTATACATACAGTCCATGCCAAGGTACTCGTGTACTTATCAGAGTAGTGACCTCAAATCATATCCACGTAATTTATTATATAGGCTGTTCACGGTAAAGTGACCACTTTTGAAACAGTGGTTACCTTTCTCTTTCAGCCAATTTATATCCTTCCAGCACTTGTTAATGTAAACACTGCCATGTGGGGAATGTACATTTCACAATAATCTAAACCAGAAGTGCGAGGCCTCAATGAAATGTGTTTATTGGTTATTATATCCAATGAGACTGCTTCAAAAAGTGCTCACTTTGCCGTGAGCCGCCTATAGTCGTATTGGCAGGAAAGAAACCCAATGTTGGGACACGTACAGTGGCTATTGCACACGTTGGGAACGCATTCTATAGTCCATTCACGGTCACTTCCTACTTTTCTGAAGCCCTGTTAATATTCTACTTCCAGGATATTCCTCCGCCTCCGCAAACAAAGCTTAACCGTGTCTAGAAAATTACACCTAAGGGACAACGCACCGCATTCGTGCTCACTCTTTAATAATATCTTGCGTAATAACTATTTCTTGCTAGACATTACCAACATACCTATTTTTTCACTGTTTCATTCATATTAATTATAAATAAATCATTATAATTAAAGATAAGATAAAAGTAAAAGTTCAACTTAACAAAGAATAAGGTATTTTTATGTTAAGAGAAGTATAAAACGCTTGTGATACATGGCGTTCTTGGGAAATAACCAAGCACGTCATACATGGGGTGATTTCTCAAAGGTTTGATTAAAAAAGTGTGAAGAAACCACGCATAGACTATAAACATTTCCCCCTCTGCGTGTGTGCAACGTCTTGAGGCGGCTACCTCGTCGCCGGCGTGCCCCGGGCCATCCCGCCTGTGGACAGACGTGGCCTCGCCTACTGAGCATGCGCGTGTCGAAGCTAACCACCTTCTGTCCTAGGCGACGTTTGAGGTCTCGTAAAGCTGGGCTACAGCCAGTTTAGCACAGACACAGAAAGTAGTATAAATGTCTTAGCATGACACTCGCACAGTCACACACAGTATGTGCACAGACAAATACAAAGTTGGGCTATACCCTATAATTCCTGTGCGTGTGCACCGCGTATCGTTCGAGGCCAATCAGAACGACGATACCACCGAGTTCAAGTAAAGCTGTAAATGGCTGGAAAAGTAGTGAATTTGACTCGTGCTTGGAGAGTTTGGCGCTATATGTGTGGTAGTTTGTTTTAATTGAGATTGTTACTGTACGAGCGGTGCATTTTCTTTATTAGCCTATAAATGTTACCAACACACGCATTCACAATTTACTGAGCATAGTTTCCTTTCATTTTCAGGATTGTTTCGTGTAAATATCCGTCGTTTCTGAACGTATGCTACTTTGATCGTAGCTTTCAGATTTGTACTGCGCGTGTGTTCTGTGCTGTTTCGCGTGCTGTGCGTGTGCTAAATCAATTGTAGCTTAGCCTTTACATAATTGAAAACTTTAACGCTTGACTTTAATATTTGACTTTACGTGTGCTTTCCGACATGTTATTTCCTATGGAACTTGGCACAATGGAACTGTCGGAGATAAAGTCGAGCTCTATTGACTTTACGATTTCGAAAAGTTGCAAGCTGCCGTTGTGCCGAGAATCTATCAAAGGGTCTGTGGAATTAATATTTGTTTCCTGTGTGGCGATTTTAATCTCTGTATATTAAAACAAGCTCCCCTAACTTAAATAAATGGCAAACGAATGTAATTTGAAGAAAAATTATAAATAAAATTAACGAGCGTACTTTATTTGCTTGAAATAAAATTTTCATATAAATACTTAGCTTATTTTCAAACCGGTACGTAAAATACGTTTCTCAGTGATAAATAATGATTTACATAACAAGATACACATTTTTACGAAGATTGCAGGACCTATTTTCAATTGTCTGAACTTTGACTTTGCAATTGTGTATCGGTGGTTTTGTAAATGGGAAGGAAAAGTAAAATCAAATACTAAAGATTTAGATTGTGCTCAGGCTGTTCACGGTAAACTGTGCACTTTTGAAAACCCTGCTTAAGATCTACTTGTATGTACGTTATGTATTCTTCAGTCTTATGTAAAACTAACATTGCCAAAGGCCTGATCACTTTATTCATGCGTCGGTCAATTGAAACTGTGAAGTTATTAGAAAAGTAAATATTGTTACAAAACGTCTGAGTGGTGTATGCGAGTCCGTGAGGGATGGAGGTCTTAATAATAATAAAATAACTACATTTGATTTTAATTTATTCACACAGCTATTATTTACAGCATTATTCTATCTATCTTCACTATTACTCTTTCTATTTCCCAATGAGCGCAGTATTTAATGTCTATCTCAACTTTTAGTTTAAGCCTCTGTTTGATTATATAGTCAATTAACTCAAACATCATTAGCACATATTCAGTATGTCTGTGGCCATCATTTGAAATGTCTTTCACTCAAGCATCCAGTCCAATAGTCCAGCCTGCCAGACTCACCTTCACTGCACCGATGCTCGCAGTAGCAAATTTTCCTCCCGCTGGTCACGTCCGGCGCCACTCCTTGTCTTTCTCTTAAGACCACACAGTCGCCCAAACTCCCGATGCTCGTAAAAACTCTCCGTTCGGAGGCCCGGCGTGCTTTAATAGTCGCTGGCCTTGACCTGGAAGGTTCACCGCACCCCGGGTCATACTGAGAGAAACTCTGTCATTGATCCAGAATATTCTTCTGATAAATGCGGGAATTTAATCTGCTGAAGGTTAGGAGCGTGTGAGCCGGCAAAAGGTTTATCATGGTGGCATGCACAAGAATGCCCGGTGGCACGCCTTTAAACCTGGTAGGATTATCACTCACTTGCCATTCAGACTTTCCTTAGTGACTCACCACCCGCTATCATATCACCTCTCTGTCCTCCACCCTCGCGTACAAAGCAGCAAGCGCGTTAACACTGCCCCCTCCTCAAGTTTGTCCATCCCGAACAGACTCTCCAACATCCGGACCATCGTAGTGTGTCAGTCGGTGGATGTGGACAAACTTCGTCTTCGGGCGAAAAATCCGAAAGACCACACCATCGATCTTATTCAGAATCCTGTAGGGGCCTTCCCAACATTTATGCAGATTCAAGCACCCTTTTCGCCTCTTTGGGTCGTACAGCCACGCCAGTTGTCCTTGAAATACTTTGCCCGACATTATCTTCTCATATCGGGTCTTCACCCTGTCACTATATGGTCGTTTGTGCCTTACAGGAGAACTAATCCCTGCATTAGCTGTTTGAAATGATGCAGCTACAGAACTTATACTTGCATCTTCCTTTATACTTCGTTTACCAATCTGAAAAATGCTTTCTCTTGCGATGGATACCGAAATTTTACATTCATAATTAAAATGAACGAAAACATAAATAAAATATGTATGTTGGTTACGCCTAGCAATAAATATTTCTCATGCAAAATATTATTAACCTGAATGCGCATAAATGTGGTGTGTTGACCCCTTGGTATAATAATCTAAACTGGGTTATGCAATGTTCGCACGAGGAAGAGGAGTGGCCTGAAAGTAGAACTTCAGCAGGGTTTCAGCAAAGTTGGAAGTAACCATGAATGGACTACACCAACTATATGGGTTGTCTACTTATGCATACTGTGTATTCAAACTATGTAACATAGTAGTCAAGATAAAAAGTGAAAAAATGGCCTATCATAATCATTAATGGCAACAACGCTATCCCAACAGGCTGTTTCTAGATGTTCATTTGTGATTTGCTATTCTTGCTTGCAATGTTTCAGCGGACTTGTTTGAATAACTCTTCCTATTTGACTATTTTCGTATTGATTTTTTTTGAGTCGCTGAACTGAGCTGAGAGATTTAGGTGGTTCTTAACAACGAGGTCTTGAGAGTCGATTAGGGTGAAATGAGGTGAGAATGAAGCAGTGCTGGAATGCAAGGGCGGGGAAATGGGAGATCTCCGAGAAAACCCGCCGACCAGTGGCATCGTCCGGCACGATTCCCGTTTGCGAAAATCCCGGGTGACCCGGTTGGATATTGAACCCGTTTCGCCATGGTGGGAGGTGAGCAGCCTAACCACTCAGCCACTGCGGCCCCATTAATTTTTTGAGCTTGGGTTCATATTAATGAGTTATACTGGTATTTTTATGGATATATACATATAATTGTGTTGATACAGTATCACTGCGAGGAGCCCAATGTCCAGCAGAAATTAAAAGTAAAAATTCTGTTTTTAGTAACATACCGCCACTGGATCTTGTGACTGTAAAGATTTTCAGTTCCTACTAAATTATGTGCGCAACAGTACTTGTTGTATTTGGTAGTGTGTACTTGTATTAGCACTAGTTATGTGTCGTGCTTAAATTTGTATCTTTCCCGTCTGAAATAGATTTTGACAGTTCCATTGGAGATCAAACATTGCTCGAGGAGATTACAATTCCTACCGTAGGCTCGTAATGTAAATGTGCAAGTATATAGAACTAAGAATAGAATACAAATAATAGCACGAGACTTTGATGTACCTTAATGGCTACAATTTGATACCGGGATTCTCGTATGCCTCAGTGTAAAATCTTCTCTGCTGCATTTAAATACAAGGGTTCAGTGTAAAAAGTTGGTGGGTAGTCTTGAATCACACTGGTTGCATGATTAGTTGTGTAATCACTCAAGGTGTTAATGGCTCTTAGTGTAAACACTTTTCAGTACTTCCTGAATTTAAGTTCATCGGTGATCCCAGATTACTCTACAAAAGTATTTTTTCCTTGGTCGTAATTAAAGTGAACTTACCTTCACACAAGCATTCTTCATAGTTTCATGTATGGCAATTAGGTCAGTTTTAAAATGCATTCTTCTTGAAACTGTGTAGTAGTTTTATAAGAAAATGCGGTGACAACTCCCCAAACAGTTATAAGAACTTACGTATGCTTTATACGAATGTGTTTTGGATTAGTTAAAATTATATCTTATAAACTGCACAGCAAACAAGACAATGATTTCCTAGGGTTGGGTGAACTGAATGTTACAATTTCAAATGTATGCACATTGTAAGTATGATGCACAAATGTATGTGGATTTACAGACTCGTGGATATAAGTAGTTACATAGGTATGTATGTATTACTTTTGTGGGTGCATACATATGCATGCGAGCACACATGGATACATGTACACACGTATGTATGCAAGTATGCAAATGGAAGTAAACTGTACGGAGAAAGATAATTGTTTTTATTTGAAGTACAGGTAATTACTTGTGAAATTTTTTTCTTCCCGGACCTTGTTCCAGTGGCATAAAAACTACGAGGTTGGGGGGGGGGGAGCAGGGCGTACATTTCCCCTCCCTAATATAGTAAAGGGCTCTATAATAACAGAAAATTAGATCCGAACTGGCTTTTTTCACAGGTAAGCATGGCGAAATTGTATACAATCTCCATTAAATTGTTATCGAGTATTTCTGATAATTATGTACATCTTCACTCACTTTTGTGTTACAACAGAATGTTCTCTGTTTTATACAGCAGGTTTTGATAGCATCCAAATGATATTTGTAAGAAAGTCCCCAAAATACACCCCCCCCCC
>NQII01002858.1:236076-276329 GCA_002778355.1 Clitarchus hookeri
TTCCTTCTTACCAAAAGTTGGAGACGTTTTGCCACCGATATCACACTCATGATGGCACAATTTTACTTATTAGTGGTAGAAGTAGGCACATATGCCTATATGTATATTTTTGCTATATACATAATATATTATATATTTTAAAGGCATAAAATTTCCTGAAGATATTATATGGCATCTGTTACAACTCTGTGATCACTCCTTTGCAAAATCACTTTTTTGTATATATTAATGTCAAATATTTCATTAAACACTAGAAAGATGTTATCGCTGCCAGGTTAAATACGCATTTGTAGACTTCTCCCATGCTACGTTCAACAGTTGCAGGCGATTAGGCTGCCTCATAAGACGCACATGCTTATCTTCTAAGATGTAAGTAATCCTGGCTCATGTGGTTCCTGTACATTTTAAACAAATGCTGTATATTTTGACAAATGAGAATAATGTCTACAAAACGTGTATTAATTTGATTTTGGGTTGGAAGATTAATGAGTGGTTTGTTTAGAATGGTATGTTTAATTGGTGTGCAATACTATGAAATAAAATCTTACGGTGATACACCGAGAGGTACCAGGAACGTTTATTATAACACCAACATTAGATAATCATTATTGTTAATTAAAATATTGATTGAGTCATTAGTATGTGCACACTTATGTAAAACTTAAAATGGTAAGCTGTAATATTATACTTCATTTAAATGTTTGACAAATGAGAATAATGTCTACAATAACGGTATTAATTAAATTTTCAAGAAAATCATAACTGTAGTGCTCCCATAACAAATTTAATGTTTGGAGCTTAAATTTTATTCTACTGTACAACTGCCTAGGTTTACATATGCAATATAATTTGAGTTCATTGCATCATCTGTATCAGAAGACCATAATTAGAATTTACTATAATGTAACTGCACAAAGGCTTATTTTATTAGCACAATAATAATTACTTTTTAGGAACGTTACATTTTGTGAGATTTATGATGTTACACTTTTAGTATCCAGCGTTGATAGTCTTGTTCAAAAAGCATTGCCTCGTAGTGCATGGTTGCCATGGCAACCATNACACTTTTAGTATCCAGCGTTGATAGTCTTGTTCAAAAAGCATTGCCTCGTAGTGCATGGTTGCCATGGCAACCATGCACTACGAGGCAATGCATGGTTGCCATGGCAACCAAAGAGCCTTTGAGGACGGACTCTTCAAAAGAACACGCAATGATGTTTTCGCATAATGTATATGCATTCTCTAATTAGTAATTTAATTTTCCCCGCGCTGTTTTCAATGAATCACTAATTAAACTAATAAATTGTATTAATCTCTCGTTGTTTTGATTACAAGTGTTTGGTACAATATTACAATACAATGCGTAATAGATAACATTACCAGTGTTTACACGCAGATAGCCATGAACACTTACTGAAGCTATAAGCCCCCTANAAACTCCTGCCTGAGAAGTTTTCTTGTGCGTTACTACAAAAGCGTAAATGTATATGCATTCTCTAATTAGTAATTAAATTTTCCCCGCGCTGTTTTCAATGAATCACTAATTAAACTAATAAATTGTATTAATCTCTCGTTGTTTTGATTACAAGTGTTTGGTACAATATTACAATGCAATGCGTAATAGATAACATTACCAGTGTTTACACGCAGATAGCCATGAACACTTACTGAAGCTATAAGCCCCCTANCAATGCGTAATAGATAACATTACCAGTGTTTACACGCAGATAGCCATGAACACTTACTGAAGCTATAAGCCCCCTAAAATGTAATACAAATGAACATAACCAGAGTTAAGATGTGCTACTGGACAAACAGTAGTTGAGCTCAGTATTCCAGAAATGTAACCTAGTAATTTGAACTGTAACATATGTATACGACTAGTATTCATCTCTTCTCTAGTCTCTTCTCTAAATAGTATAAAACCAAGTCGTTTATCCGCGTCTGTGTGTGTATTCGTTTAGTACTTCTAAACTACTTGATAAATTTTTATGCGGTTGTAAACATAGTTTAGATAATTTATTGAGGAAGGTTTTGATGTATAATACATTTATATTTAATGTAAGAATATTCGAGAAATGTCTAGCCGTTTTTAATCAAGTCGTAAAAAGCAGGTTTTGGGGGTGCTTACATGGCGTGCGCTGGCTAAACCATAAGAGATACATCAAATTAATGATCTACAGAATTGTATCTCTCAAAAAGGTCTACCGAAAAGTCCGCGATAGCATATGTTTGCCTTTTAAGGATGACCCACAGTAACCATTTTTGTATTTCAAAGTATCGCTGTAAAACTAAATTGTTGCCGGGCGAAGCCGAGCCGGTTCGCTAGTTCAGTTATATAAGGATCTGTAAAAACATTTTTTAAGATAAACAATTATTTATTTATTTATTCTTCATATTATATAACAGTATGCTGTTCCTCCTTTGTTTATGCAGCCAGATGCTAATTTAATTAACAAACAATTAGTGTTGGAGTACAAACACAATGTGACAATATGAAACGCAATAGATGAATGCAGCCAATTTGTTTGTATCCCATCATTCAAGAAGTGTATATGGGAGGGGAAAAGGTTAAATAAAATATTATTAACAAACTAAAAAGTCCATATTTTTTATTTTCAATCAGGTACAGTTTCAGAAAAGTGAGAAAATTAATTTTAAACAAATAGATCTTATAAATACAACTTGCGGGTAATCTTAACATGTGTCTGGAAACTTCATCGCAAAGTTGCAATTATCTTCACCGCCTACAAAAGAATACAGTACTAATTAACAACATGCAGTTGCATACAAAAAATGCTTAGAAAGATAGGTATGTGACCTTTATATGATTTTTGCGAGGGAAGTGAATACTGAACTAATTAAATTAGATATATGTTATTGCAACACTTTGCTATACATTGTAGAGAACCCCTAACACAACATAAACATTGACAAGATAAAAAATGAGCCCGTATTTTTCAATTAATCGCTCACTTTTGCTGCATGAGTCACTCAAAAGTCAAACATTCATGTGATGGGTGTCCTACGCTAATTTTCACTTTATATTCTGAATCATTTATATTTGAGAACTGTAAAGGGGGTGGGAAAACCTTTTTACGTTTTATGCAAAAAGTGTGGTAATTGTGAAGATATGGGACTCATCTGAAAATAAAGCTTTTTCATATTAATTTTGCTATATTTTACTTCTAGTATGTCTCAAGTTTTAAATACATGGCCGTGTTAAATGACGTTACGTGGTTGGTGTACAAAAATGTAGAAGTTCTAGAATGGCACGTCTTATTGTTCCAGAGTTGCATATCTTACTGTGTACATAAACAGGAATTGAGTGTGTCGGGCGTGTTTTCTTTTCATGTAATTGCACTTATCGCAATGGAATAGTGTGTTTGTGAGTCCTCGTTGNGAGTGTGTCGGGCGTGTTTTCTTTTCATGTAATTGCACTTATCGCAATGGAATAGTGTGTTTGTGAGTCCTCGTTGTGTGTTTTGTGAAGAACAACTTAGAGCTGTAGTAGTCGAAGTTACCCAGCGCTGGTTACGCGAGCCACCATGTTGCCACCCTCGATGCGATGGCAATGGCTAGGCGCTATGAACAAAAGTGAACAAATATGTTGTATCGGAATTTAGTATTAGTGTAGCAAATGTCAGGACAGGTAACTTCNGAGTGTGTCGGGCGTGTTTTCTTTTCATGTAATTGCACTTATCGCAATGGAATAGTGTGTTTGTGAGTCCTCGTTTTGTGTTTTGTGAAGAACAACTTAGAGCTGTAGTAGTCGAAGTTACCCAGCGCTGGTTACGCGAGCCACCATGTTGCCACCCTCGATGCGATGGCAATGGCTAGGTGCTATGAACAAAAGTGAACAAATATGTTGTATCGGAATTTAGTATTAGTGTAGCAAATGTCAGGACAGGTAACTTCNGCTATGAACAAAAGTGAACAAATATGTTGTATCGGAATTTAGTATTAGTGTAGCAAATGTCAGGACAGGTAACTTCTGGATCGATGGTCGTACCACTACCTCTTCGCTGACAAAACGTTGTATGAACTACCAACATACGTGAGTAAAAACACGTCACAATTGCCTAAGTGTTCACTAGAGTTATGTCATTTTTCAAATTTTCCCCGCCCTACTCTTGTTCGAAAAAANCGTCACAATTGCCTAAGTGTTCACTAGAGTTATGTCATTTTTCAAATTTTCCCCGCCCTACTCTTGTTCGAAAAAATAGCGACAAATCTACGATTTAACGCAAAATCTGCATCATTCTGCTTCCCGAAGCACAATCGATAGTAAGTGCATAGGACAGCAGCAATTTATCGACTTTGTGTCCCCCTCCCCCGTCGCCTTCATCCTTACTCATAGAATTGTAACATACGTTTTCATGTACGACTTGTGTGAAAAAATAAAGCAATTAAATGGGTGAAGCACTACACTCGCTATGGCTCGCGCTCCGGTAAGCGGTGTGATGCAGAGTTTGCGTGGAGTCACAGTTACGTTCCATTGCTATTTCTGGAAAATGTTTAAATTGACTTAGAAATATTTTCTGGTTTCATGTTTAGTTTCCCTGGTCTTCATATCCCTCCCCACTATATCTATTCTTATATTGTGTATGAAATATACTAATGTGACAATAGACTTATGCTTTAACATGAATAGTACTATCAATATCAATACGTACCATTATTTTGTATTGTAAACCTTTCCTTCAGACGAGCCCCTAATCTCCTTTATTAAAAAAATTGTGATGATAATTGCTAGCTTGTGTAGGCCTAATCAAGCGAGATTCAGAAAAATATATAAAGAAAATTATACAAATAATATAATGAACATGTCTACAAGCTGTTAATGTTAAAGGAAACCTGGGATAGGAAACCTGGGATTGTTTGTAAAAAATTGTACTCGTATACATAATACAATAAATCTAAACTACCTACAGAGAACTGCACACAATACAAAACAAATTGAGGACAGTATTGCAGGTGGGCACATGTCTTAAATAAAATCAATAATAAGCATAGTAAGATATCACGAGTACAGTAGCCTATATTTCCCGGCGCATAAATGACTAGAATATTTTTGGATTTACATGAAATTTAGAAATAGCTGGAAGGGTTGTCATCTTCCTTCTCACAGCTTTATTCACTCGATGCAAGTGACAGCTCAAATTAATTGCATTTTACTATTAAAAAAAATACCTTCTCCAGTGATTTTAAAACTTCGACTTTGATGTATCTTTCTTGTTATTCGTAATCTAAAATCACAACAAATACACGTTGTAGGTTGTTCATTTCCATATAGCTTTAGAGGCCGAATCTATTGTCACATTATATTTATAACTTGGAGAGGTATAGTACTCCATTTATGCAGTCGTTTTTTTAGTAATTGTTTCTTTTAACTATTATTGAAAAAAAACCAACAAGAATTTGTGTTTCCGAGGCTTTTATTTTGAAATAATTACACACGCCACCAAAAAAATATTTTGTAAAAACTTTTTTAATAAATGCAGCTGAATCTTATGTATTTTTTGGTGCTGAAACCGAATCTGGTGTCAGTTTTTTTTTTGTATTACTCATTACATACATTTCAAGTGTTTATTTTTTGGTATTTCCTTTTTCTCTTCTCTTTGAAGCTTCTTATGTAGCTTTTTCTCCAATGTGATGCATTTTGTTGTTCTCAGTGAAGTGACCAGCAGTAATCACCCTTCATACTGACATTCCACCGTCCCTGGTAACGTTTCTCCATCACTTTGATGTCCTGATGAAACCGCTCCCCCTGCTCTTCACNTCCCGAAGCACAATCGATAGTAAGTGCATAGGACAGCAGCAATTTATCGACTTTGTGTCCCCCTCCCCCGTCGCCCACATCCTTACTCATAGAATTGTAACATACGTTTTCATGTACGACTTGTGTGAAAAAATAAAGCTATTAAATGGGTGAAGCACTACACTCGCTATGGCTCGCGCTCCGGTAAGCGGTGTGATGCAGAGTTTGCGTGGAGTCACAGTTACGTTCCATTGCTATTTCTGGAAAATGTTTAAATTGACTTAGAAATATTTTCTGGTTTCATGTTTAGTTTCCCTGGTCTTCATATCCCTCCCCACTATATCTATTCTTATATTGTGTATGAAATATACTAATGTGACAATAGACTTATGCTTTAACATGAATAGTACTATCAATATCAATACGTACCATTATTTTGTATTGTAAACCTTTCCTTCAGACGAGCCCCTAATCTCCTTTATTAAAAAAATTGTGATGATAATTGCTAGCTTGTGTAGGCCTAATCAAGCGAGATTCAGAAAAATATATAAAGAAAATTATACAAATAATATAATGAACATGTCTACAAGCTGTTAATGTTAAAGGAAACCTGGGATAGGAAACCTGGGATTGTTTGTAAAAAATTGTACTCGTATACATAATACAATAAATCTAAACTACCTACAGAGAACTGCACACAATACAAAACAAATTGAGGACAGTATTGCAGGTGGGCACATGTCTTAAATAAAATCAATAATAAGCATAGTAAGATATCACGAGTACAGTAGCCTATATTTCCCGGCGCATAAATGACTAGAATATTTTTGGATTTACATTAAATTTAGAAATAGCTGGAAGGGTTGTCATCTTCCTTCTCACAGCTTTATTCACTCGATGCAAGTGACAGCTCAAATTAATTGCATTTTACTATTTAAAAAAAATACCTTCTCCAGTGATTTTAAAACTTCAACTTTGATGTATCTTTCTTGTTATTCGTAATCTAAAATCACAACAAATACACGTTGTAGGTTGTTCATTTCCATATAGCTTTAGAGGCCGAATCTATTGTCACATTATATTTATAACTTGGAGAGGTATAGTACTCCATTTATGCAGTCGTTTTTTTAGTAATTGTTTCTTTTAACTATTATTGAAAAAAACAAACAAGAATTTGTGTTTCCGAGGCATTTTATTTTGAAATAATTACACAGGCCACCAAAAAAATATTTTGTAAAAACTTTTTTAATAAATGCAGCTGAATCTTATGTATTTTTTGGTGTTGAAACCGAATCTGGTGTCAGTTTTTTTTTTTTTGTATTACCCACAGTCCTCTCACAATATGCATTTGTATTTAAAAATGCGATGTATGCGATTCTATTTAAAAAAAATTCATTACATACATTTCAAGTGTTTATTTTTTGGTATTTCCTTTTTCTCTTCTCTTTGAAGCTTCTTATGTAGCTTTTTCTCCAATGTGATGCATTTTGTTGTTCTCAGTGAAGTGACCAGCAGTAATCACCCATCATGCTGACATTCCACCGTCCCTGGTAACGTTTCTCCATCACTTTGATGTCCTGATGAAACCGCTCCCCCTGCTCTTCACTCACATCACCCAAGTTGCCAGGGAAAAAATCAAGATGGTTGTGTAAGAAGTGGACTTTAAGGCTCATCAGGCATCCCAGATTTTTGAACTTGTCTATCATATTAGCTACGATAAGCTCATAGTTTGGGTCTTTAACATTGCCCAAAAACGAAGTCAGAACTTGCTTAAATGATATCCAAGCCTCCTTTTCTTTGTAGTCATTTTTTTTTTCAAAGTTGGAATCGAATATCATTTTACGAATGTCAGGCCCAACTAAAACCCCCTTCTTTCAGTTTGGCTCCTGATAAATGAGGAAACGTTTCTCATAAATACTTTTAAAACATTCACCATCTTTAGGCAAGGCTTTTACAAACTGTTTCATTAAACCTAATTTAATGTGAAGAGGTGATAGAAGAATTTTTTTTGGATCTATTTAAGTTTTATGCAAAATATTCTTATTTCCAGTTGTTAAGGTTTTTCTTGCAGGCCAAGTAATTGTAGACCAGTGTTGATTCCTTGCTCTACTGTCCCACTCACATATAAAACATGGAAATTTAGTAAATCGCTTTTGTTGTCCTAGGAGCATGCAAACAACTTTCAAATCTCCACACATCATCCAATCGTGAGCAGGTAAGTTAATTTCCTTTAAAATAATGTCTAGATGTTCGTAAGTTCCCTTCATATGGACTGAACGAGCCACAGGTAGTGAAGCATAAGTATTACCATTGTGTAAAAGAACAGATTTTAAGCTAGTTTTTGATGAGTCTATAAAAAAACCTCCATTCTTCACTGTTGTACTCAATTCCAAATTCATTCATTAGACCACCAATATCATGGCAGTACACCAAATCCTTTTCTTACTTAAAAAACTTAGCGAACTGTTAATCTCTTGTTCTATATTGATAAATAAATGCTCCAGGTGCCAACAAATGTTTTTCTTTAAGCATAGAGCCAAGCAATTTAGCTTTATCTTTAGTCAAACCCAAATATCTTACCAAATCATTCAACTAAGCCTGTGTAAACAACTGAGGTTCTAAATTTTCTGGAGAACATTGGAACTCATCATCATCCGGTTTACCTTCATCAGATTCAGTTTCAATGGACTGATAAAGTAAAACGTCATCAATAGCCTGTGGTGGCTCAGGGACAGGAAGTCCCGGACCATGACCGACTGGCCGAATAGCTGAAGGAAGATTAGGGTAGACAATTATTTTCTTATTTATGGAGTTATATCTAGTAACATCAATGCTACAAAAATAGCAATCGTCTGAATGGTTATTTGGTTCTCTCCACTGCAAATCTAAAAGCTGTCTTTTCTTTTTTTGACCATTTTCTAAGGTCTTCAACACAAACATAGCATACCTTGTGTGGGGCCCAAGGTTTTTCTTGATCACCGAGTTTTATTCCAAAATATATCAAGTACACTTTTTTAACAAACCCTTTAATGTTTCTTTGATGTTTTTAAATTACAAACTCACCACATAACTGTCAGGAAAGTTTTTACAACCAAGGTTAGCCATACTTAGAGCACATGGGCAAAAAGCTGAAAAGTGAGGTTGTGTTGACCGAAAGAAAACAAACAGTCGTACCACCACTGGCAACCTAATTTCATTTAGATTCACTGTATGTTTTAGTATATTAATGCATATGAAGTATATAAAAATGTTTATAAATGTATGCAAAAAATATATAAATAAAGTATATAAAAGTTCACATATATTAGATAAAAAATGAATTTCTCACATTTCGTATATTCAAATGTGAAAAAAATGGTGGGTGTTATGACTTTTTTATTATTATTTTCGGACTCAGCACACCAAAAAACGTAAGAATCTGGTAAAATCATTAAAAAAAGTTTTTTAATCGTTGGCCTGTGTTATCATTATCATTATCAATATCATTACATACAAACGCAATACAGTTGTTTACACTGGAGTTATTCCAGTGACGTCACTTTCCGAAGATACGCGAATGACCCGAACCCTTTTTGGCCACTATGAGATGACCTGCTGTCTACTGATCTTGCGATACTCCGTGTGACCACCATAGACTTAAGATGAGGTAGGCCGATTATCGTCTTTTGCGCATATAGCCAACATTGACCTACCTACACCAAAACTACTGTCAATGTCACATGGTCAACACTTATGAACGTGTATGTTTATATCTTAATCTTTAAAATACATGCCTTTTTATAAAAAAATAATACATTTTTACCAATTTGAATTTAATCTGATTGCATTAAAAACTTGTTAGATGAAGTGTACAGATATATCCAAGTACCTGCTTCTTTAATAATCAGAATGGTGACTTCAAAACCTATCCAAATCGTTGGCAGTATAGCAGTCAGAGAGAGTGGCTACTGCGCACCTTGGGAACGCGCTCTACCCCGTGTCCTCTACGTGCCACCAGCGCGGAGGGGAGGGGGAGTGGCCACCCTGGCTTCACGAGCCGTCGGCGTCACTTTATAGCCTGGTGTGTGAAGGGCGGGGCCGCTCCACGCCCTCGCTAGGGCTGGCTCCACCGTGGAACAACACGCTTGTGGGGGAAACTCCTTAGGACTGGCTTAGGCCCGTTCTACAATGACAACACGCGTGCGGACGTGGATCACGTACGGAAACACGTAAGAAAGCTGGGCAACTCCGAACTCTTCCGTGTCCGTGCATCCGCGTAGCCGAAGTTTGTTGATATTCGTTTTCATGGCCATTGTGGTGTACGAGGCCACGAGTGCATGGAATTGCCGTGGCTCGTTCCGTTTACGTGTCCAGAGTCCGTTTTCTTACGCTTCCGTGCATTTTAGAGCGGGCCTTACAACTGACTTGTCCCAGTCAGTGTTCACTGGACACTGACTGGTTCACGTGGCCGTGTGACGTCACGGTCTCTCTTGTCCCTTGACATCACATTGTCCCATAACCCTTCATGCCCCGCAGCTGTGGTCAACTTTCCCGTGGCGAGTTGTCTCGCAGAAGAAGGATTATATTCTATCCGGCAAACACGACGAAAACGTAAACACAAAGGAACTGAAGATACGAAACCGAAATGGATAGACCTATAACTACTTTTGGGCAGTCACTTTCAATACAACTAATTATTTTTAATGAATTAAGTTAATAACTGGCGTTGATTTAGCCTACAGAATGCAAATATTTAGTTGAACATGCGAAATTCCATGTAAAAATTTAACGTACATATTCCGAACCGCCTTCTGGATACAACCGTAGTCAAAGCAAACATTATATTAAACATTTGGAAAAGAAAATGTTGTAAATTTGGTACTTCATCCGCTACCCTCTAGTGTCATTTTTCGAAACGTACGGGTTGGAACACTTTGGTCACGTAAATTATGGCAGGGTTAGTATGTACGCCTCGGTGTCTTCGAAGATGAATATCCTGGAAGTGAAATTATAGCAGTGCTTCACAAAAGTCAGAAGTAGTCGTGAATTGACTAAAGGCGAGAAGCCGCTGTGAGAGGGCGTTTGCGTATCGCCCACAGAAAGATCTCGATTCATATAGGCCTACCAAACACATTTTATTTGAATATTATTTGTTTACACTGAACGATATTTTGTTCACTCAGCTATTCAGCATTTGCTCAAAAAGCGTGTAGTCGTACCTTTAAACCAAATACAGCATTTAAAAATAATTTGTTGAGCCTAACATTATTTGGTTGTTCCATCATCTGCATTTACTTAGTAGGTTACTCACAATTATTTTACAAGTTCGTTCACCATAATATTAATAACGTTCACGGCAACAAAACCGATTAGCTGGAGTCAAATTAATATTTCCCATGAAAATATCTGACGTAAATGCCATGAATTGGAGACTTTATTAAAAATAAAATATTTATATTATGTTGACAGTTTCGGTGCTCGAGCTCACTAAGGCTTAGTGTCCGGGCGCAAGGCTCATCGGTTCGAATCTTGGTAATAATTCCATTTCATAACAGCCGAAACTCTAATAAACATAGGGGAAAAGCACCAAAACCAACATATATATGGTAAACCGACACACCCCTGTTTCTAAGCTGGATAGTGCTGCACTCTGCCTGTCTGGCGGTAAACTCCGTCGTCCAGGTCCGTAAAAGTGCCTCAAGTACACGGCGACCATTTCCCTCTCGTATTTGCATCGCAACAGAACAGTGTGTGGTTTGTGAGGAATCAAAATTTTTTCCCTGCGAGTGTTGAACTCCATATTGCACTAACTCTGTAGTGGTGAGTAAATTTCTTAGCAATACTAAGTTATTATATATGTTAAAACTGTTCTAAAACTATTTAGTTTTTACTATAACGCCTCAAATAACCGCTACTTATTCCTTTCACAGCTATACCAGTTTACTTTTGCAATGTGTATATTAACGTAATGTTTGTTTGTTTCATTTATTATTTGTTTGTGGCAGATATATTTTATTTACTCCAGATCTAAGTTATATTATTAATGCAAATTATTTCTAACTTCAGAAAACGTATTTCAGTGTAATTATGTTTGTAAGTCTTGTTATCATTCACAAAGGTATTTTTATGTGAGCTGTTTTGCATATAGGAATTTGTTGCTTGGTTGCTATGGTAACGCAAGACGTATGTGCAAGATATGGTGTAGCTGTCTCGTCATCGTCGCGATGTTTAAAGGCGTCGTCTAAGTATGCAGTTTTTAGACGCTGCTAGCGGTGTTTGTTTTCCGTCAGGCAGGTGGTGGGGTGGCCTAGTTGGTCATCGGCCTGATAGGTAATGTTTGTTTTCCTGGTTAGCTTGGCCGAGTCACGTACCACAATTCAGACCGGCTACAGGGCGAAGACGCGCGGCACGTAAGAGGAATACATCAGTCTGCACGCGCTACCTACGCGGGCTGGAACTAAAGTCAAGTTAGAGCTCCCGCGATATGCGTGTGGTAACGACGGTAGACACGTACCTCAGGGCCGAGAGTCTTGTGAGGGAAGATTAAGGCCAGCGACCAGCGGAACCAGCCTCGGAAGATACCACGAGATGTTGCAGCAATCAAGATTGTTAAGCTTAGCATTCTGAATTTCGACGCAGAGATTGCATCTGTAAAAGAATTAATATTTTTTGAGAAATTTATTTGGATTAAGTTTACGCCATCTTTGATCTTAAGTTATTNGCCATTTTTGATCTTAAGTTTTTTAACGTAACTCTACCTATTTGCTTACGAAACCCTGAACTTATGCCTTATGTTCTCCTAACTGAGTTGGTGTGAGAAAACTATTTATTCATTTAATCTGCATATTTTTGCAATAATATAAAGAATTCGAAGACACAATTATATTTTAAAATTCAGATAAGAGATACGTACGAGAAGTCTACACTCATAGTTATCGCCACACAAAGCAAAGTAAAGTAAATTTTGAAACTAATAACGAGCTGCTACTTAATATTCGCACAAATATTTATTTATTTCATGACGTTCAGACCAAAATATTTCTTGAAAATTAAATCAAATCTACTTCCACCCAAGTGTCAGTGGGTATTTATTGGTCCATAGCTAGTGGTAGTTTTGAACTGTGTTTCTTCCTGGCGTCTCCTGTAAGTTGTTTGTAGTCTACGGAGACTGACTACTACAAATGCTCCTCACAGAAAAATCTGTGGTAAGATNGTTTGTTTTCCTGGTTAGCTTGGCCGAGTCACGTACCACAATGCAGACCGGCTACAGGGCGAAGACGCGCGGCACGTAAGAGGAATACATCAGTCTGCACGCGCTACCTACGCTGGCTGGAACTAAAGTCAAGTTAGAGCTCCCGCGATATGCGTGTGGTGCGGTAACGACGGTAGACACGTACCTCAGGGCCGAGAGTCTTGTGAGGGAAGATTAAGGCCAGCGACCAGCGGAACCAGCCTCGGAACATACCGAGATGTTGCAGCAATCAAGATTGTTAAGCTTAGCATTCTGAATTTCGACGCAGAGATTGCATCTGTAAAAGAATTAATATTTTTTGAGAAATTTATTTGGATTAAGTTTACGCCATTTTTGATCTTAAGTTTGTTAACGTAACTCTACCTATTTGCTTACGAAACCCTGAACTTATGCCTTATGTTCTCCTAACTGAGTTGGTGTGAGAAAACTATTTATTCATTTAATCTGCATATTTTTGCAATAATATAAAGAATTCGAAGACACAATTATATTTTAAAATTCAGATAAGAGATACGTACGAGAAGTCTACACTCATAGTTATCGCCACACAAAGCAAAGTAAAGTAAATTTTGAAACTAATAACGAGCTGCTACTTAATATTTGCACAAATATTTATTTATTTCATGACGTTCAGACCAAAATATTTCTTGAAAATTAAATCAAATCTACTTCCACCCAAGTGTCAGTGGGCATTTATTGGTCCATAGCTAGTGGTAGTTTTGAACTGTGTTTGCTCCTTGTGTCTCCTGTAAGTTGTTTGTAGTCTACGGAGACTGACTACTACAAATGCTCCTCACAGAAAAATCTGTGGTAAGATNGTCTCCTGTAAGTTGTTTGTAGTCTACGGAGACTGACTACTACAAATGCTCCTCACAGAAAAATCTGTGGTAAGATGTATCTGGTGTTTGGGTGTCACGTTTGCTGCGAAGTCATTTCTTTCCTGCGTAGCCGGGTAAGCTTCATACCCCAGGTCGGCATTCGCTGTTAGTGGCGACTCAAATTATATGAGCCAAGATTATATTCTCTGTTTGCTCACTCATCATTATATAGTTATTTGTCTTCGATAACGCTGGGTCACCTATTTTCTCCTGTGTGCATTACTTTTTTTTAATCATTACTGTCTCTTCTATATTTAAATGAGGAATGTGAGAAAAGTGTGTTCTGTAAACCGACACACCATACGAGATAGGGGGTTTGTAAACTGACAAGCCTTGAAGTTTTGCTTTGAACATGTCAAGTCGCGATGCACGAATAATAACCGTCTGCTCTTTTCAACTGTGTTTATTTATTTTGTATGCCTCGTAAGAAGAATGAAAACGAGGTGCCTCCTACAAATATTAAAGGAGCAAAAATTTGGAAGTGGAACTCAGAGGATGTAAAGCATCTGAATCGAAAGTTATTACATAATCTCCACATGAGTGAATTAAGTGCCGTAATTGAAAATAAAAAAGAATTGGACACCGCAGCACAGAGAGGTCGAGGTAGCGCTGCAGGTCGTGGTTCAGGCCGTGGTTCAGGCCGCGGTTCGAGTCGTGGTTCGAGGCCGTGGTTCAGGCCGTGGTTCGAGTCGTGGTTCAGGCCGTGGTTCAGGCCGTGATTCGGGTGAAGGCTCTACTGCAAAGACTGCACGAAGGCCGATTTTCGAATGCAACAGAGAGGAAAATTCTTCAAGTGGGGAAGACTCATCAAGTAGCAAATTTNGTGGTTTGAGTCGTGGTTCAGGCCGTGGTTCAGGCCGTGGTTTGAGTCGTGGTTCAGGCCGTGGTTCAGGCCGTGATTCGGGTGAAGGCTCTACTGCAAAGAATGCACGAAGGCCGATTTTCGAATGCAACAGAGAGGAAAATTCTTCAAGTGGAGAAGACTCATCAAGTAGCAAATTTGATGTCCCAAAAGCCGCTGAAAGTAATGATGCAGATGGCATTTTTTGAGATCGACTTTATTCTCAAGATAAAAGTGGGGAGACGTGGGTTGAATACTTCTCAGGCCAATGCTGGGCACACAGTGAGTCCAGAAGCGCCGAGAATAACATGTATATTTGTAATTTTTGCCNAAGCGCCGAGAATAACATGTATATTTGTAATTTTTGCCAATAATATATTTATTTCAGTATGGCAAATATTCTGTAGACATGTTAATAATTTATATTGTGATATGTTAATTATCTCTGATGGTATGTCGGTTATAGGGACGATTTTCTCATATGTATATTTTGCTTGGCTGACAAAACGCCAATTTACGAAAATATTTGAAACATTATTAAAACTAAGTTATCATCTAGTGNATATTTTGCTTGGCTGACAAAACGCCAATTTACGAAAATATTTGAAACATTATTAAAACTAAGTTATCATCTAGTGTGGCGTTTCATGCAGTTTAACTTCATTCCAAGAATGTATGTTGGTATTGCTTCAGCTCAATACTAGAGACCATGAACAAAAGGGTATGTCAGTTTTGGTACTTTTCCTCTACATCCATAAAAATCTTTAGTTGCACTGGCCAAATATTACACGTTTGGCGGTAACCAAATAGTAAACAAAATAATTTGGTTCAATCAACAAAATATTTAATCGCCCCTGCGCGAACAATTAATTTCGTTGCGCTAAACAAATTTTGTTCTATTCAACAAAACATTTTTCTCGACGAGTAAAGCTGCCTTTCCGGGGCAATCTGTCTCGGCGATCCTCCTCGCCCGTGTTAATATCAAAGAGACCTACCCTGCACCCGGTGTTGGTAGTGGAAAAGCGACGGGCAGTGGAAACAGTTGCCGGCGCAGGGATGCTGGCTTCCAAGAAAGGCTGGGCGTACCTGCAGCGGTTCTTCCGACAATGGCATGCGACACACACACTCCCCACAGGGGCCGCGGTGATGTAGTGGTCAGACTACTCGCATCCCATCGAGGCGAACTGGCTCCGATTCACGGCGGGGTCGCTCCCGGATTTTTACATGTTGGAGTCGTGCAGGACAACCAGCGGGTTTCCCCATCTCTTACGTTCCGACGCTGCTCCATTCCCACCTCACTTCATCTTAATCGGCTCTCAGGACCTCGATGTTAAGAGCCACCAAGTTTCTCCACCCACCCTACTCAAACNCCTCACTTCATCTTAATCGGCTCTCAGGACCTCGATGTTAAGAGCCACCAAGTTTCTCCACCCACCCTACTCAAAAATGAGCGGAGTTTCCTCGGGTAAGGTTTATTCTACTCAGACTGGGAAGTTCAATGCTTTTAGTTTGGTATATTCATTTTTTCGCCACTAGGTAAGCGCTATTGTCGCATGTGTACCGGGGTTTTTTTTTCTATTTTGTACCTTAAAAACAATATAATTGCAATAATTATAAATCAAATATAAAATAACTACTTAACTACGTGAAATCTTTCTCTTTTATTATTAGCGTCGCTTGAAATTTCAATTATACGTGGCCTCTTTGGAACACTAGCGCTTACCTAGCGACGGAAATTTTCCCTGTGCCAAACTCTCGCATAAAAAAACTTTTGTTTCTAACCTGAGTATAATTCACCTTACCTTGGGCAAGCGGCTCGTGCGTATTTTGACATGTAGTAGTAGAAAACGCCGGATCGTGAGGAGAGAAACGCGGTCCCGGAGTGGGAGCGTGACGTCACCTTGCCCAAACAAACACTCGCTGGAGGGGGGAAGAGGGGAGGACCTGGCGAGGATGACGTAGGCGAGTTCCCTGTGCGTCGACGTCGCCATCTGTTTTGGAATTAATGGTGGCGTCACACCTCTCCAGCGCTCCCAGCTGCCAGCCATTCACAATTTACATTCTCTCCCAGCCGACGCAGCATCCGGTTTCACAGGCACACGCCTCTCCCCCCCTCCTCCTCCTCCTCTCTTCTTACTCACTGTTGGGGCCGCAGTGACTGAGCGGTTAGACTACTCGCCTCCCATCAAGGCGAACCGGGTTCAATCCCCTGCCGGGTCACTCCCGGATTTTCGCATGTGGGGATCGTGCCGAACGATGTCACTGGTCCCACCTTAACGGCTTCCACCATAAAGGATGCAGTCAAGTTTTTTTTTTCCTTTATGCAAACTAGCATTGTGAATTTACGAACACTGATGTCGCTGGTTGGCGGGTTTTCTCTGGGATCTCCCGTTTCTCCCGCCCTTGTATTCCGGCTCTGCTACATACTCACCTCATTTCACCCTCATCGGCTATCAAGACCTCGCTGTTAAGAGCCGCCCAAATCTTTTAACTCTTCCTCACTGTTTAACTGTCCTTCCCAGCCCACGGTGGCGTGTGGTGAAGTGTTGCAAGGTAAGCTGGTGTTTGCTCAGTGCTGCACACACTCGGCGCACGCAGCAGGAACTAGTAACCAGAGTGGAGCCGGGAGAAACTGAATGTACTGCGGCCACTCACGAGAGAGTGGCGAGGCACCCATTACACACGTGCTGTGACGTCAACAGCACTACTACGTTAGTGGCCGATTTATAAACTACCAAACCATTAGGTATAGCACAGAGCAAAACACAGCTTACCTTGCAACAGTTCACCGCACTCCGCTGCCAGCCCACTTATGCCCGGTTGCACCAATAGCTGTCCTGAACCGAGATCCTAAGATACTTGTTGAAACATGAATTTCATTTGGATCCGAGTCCCAATATGAAAGTGTTTCACCGAAGCTAGTGGCAGAGTTCCGTTCGTAGATCTGCTGATCTCAGTTCAGAACAAGTTTAAACCAGGATTAAGAAGAGAAACTCTTTTTGATTGGCTCTCATTTTGTGATGTCATGATGAATTTATTTTGAAGTTTAGGATAAAATTAAATAGTCTGTGTGAACATAATCTCTTAAAACCAGCATTTGCAACTGCAAAATCTTGGCAAATAAGTATATCGCATGTTGGGGGAAAAGAAAGAAACTTTTGAGACATTAGCATTCCAATCAAAGGGGAAAACAACTTTGGAAATGTTACATATTTTACAATATTTATAAGAAATTTTTTGCATATCTAGTACATTACAGTTTTCAATACCGTTTTGATTTTTTATTGGTAGTTCCCTTTACAACCACGCTTGATCGTTTGTTATTTTTAATACCAATATTACAGAAGGCATAGTGTACCAAGATTTATTTGCTGCAATGTTTTATCTCTTTTTAGTATGTTGTTGTACAAATTTTATTAAATAATTTTTGAAAGTGTTTGTGGTTGTTTTATATAGGCTGTTTATATAGGCTGTTTATATAGGCTGTTTATATAGGCTGTTTATATAGGCTGTTCACAGTGAAGTGAGCACTTTTGAAGCCCTAGTTACTTTTATCCTATCAGCAATTGTTTATCTTTTCGCCACTTTTAAAAATAAATAAAGCCATGTAAGTAATACACACTGTGTGTATATTTCACCTGACTCGAAAGTTAACCTCTAAGGCTGCAATAAAATATATATTTATTGACTATTACTCCACTACTAAATTGTCACAAAATTACAATTTACGCTGCATATGAAATAAGAAAGCATATACTCCGTAGCACTGGTCAATTGTTATTACAAGTGACTTATTTAAATTTTGTAGAAACTCAAGTTACGAGAGTAAATTTCTAAATCAAACTTGAAGCATATTTCTATTCGTGATCCTTCAAAAATGTAAATGGTACTCATGTTCACCATACTCTAATTGTATGGAATAAAAGTTTAATAATAATGGTAACAAATATTTTTAATAATCAATCAATTCCANTCACCATACTCTAATTGTATGGAATAAAAGTTTAATAATAATGGTAACAAATATTTTTAATAATCAATCAATTCCAGTAGAGAAAATTATTATTTTTATGACTGAAATGGATGTCTTCAAAATCAATTATTAAAAATTTTTATAAATAATATCACTAATATTTTATCACTTACGATCAGGGCAATTATTATTTTGGTATTGCTTATTAAAGCTTTTGTGGGAAATGTACTTTCTAAAGCATCAAAGCGGAAATAAATATTTGCTAATGGGCCGCGGTGGCTGAGTGGTTAGCCTGCTTGCCTCCCACCAAGATGAACTTGGTTCAATCCCCTACTTGGTCACTCCAGTATTTTCGCATGTGGGAATTGTGCCCCGGACGATGCCACTGGTAGGTGGGTTTTCTCGGGGATCTCTCGTTTCCCCCGAACTTTCATTCCGGCGGNTGTGCCCCGGACGATGCCACTGGTAGGTGGGTTTTCTCGGGGATCTCTCGTTTCCCCCGAACTTTCATTCCGGCGGTGCTCCATACTCACCTCAATAAGCCTCATCGGCTCTCAAGACCTCGCTGCTAAGAGCCGCCCAAATCTTTTCACACNTGCTCCATACTCACCTCAATAAGCCTCATCGGCTCTCAAGACCTCGCTGCTAAGAGCCGCCCAAATCTTTTCACACGCACGCACTCACTCACGTATGTGCTAAATATTGGTTTAAAAGATTTAAACGTTCAAATCAATTCAAATAAAATATTTTTTTTAGTGTTACATAGTATAAACTTTATTCTTTCTTACGCAACTTAAAATCAGCATTTCCTGACAATGTTCGTGTCAGTGCGCTATTTTTTAATGAACTCTGCATGTTGAACAGTCGGGTACAGTTCTACGTTGGCAGACACCCTACTTACCTTAAATTAGGTTTATTCTCCTCGGGTAACGAGTAAAACGTTATTTCTTATGGGAGAGTTTAGCATAGGGAAAATTTCCGCCGCTTGGTGCGCAGTGTTCCAAAGAGTTCAATTTTAATTAAAATTTGAAGCTACGTTAAAAATAAAATAGAGAGGCTTTTCTTAGATACGTAGTTATTTTGTATGTGATTTATGATTATTGCAATTATTGCATTTTTTAAAGGTGGAGAATAGAGAAAATCGGGTACACAAGCAACACTAGCGCTCACCTAGTGGCGAAAAAATGTATGTGCCAAACTAAAAGCTTTAAGCTTGCTAACCTGAGTAGAATAAACCTTGCCTTAAGTTACAAAAGAACAGCACGTAAAGATATATACACTGAAGATCCAAAAAAACTGGTATACCTGCCTAATATCGTGTAGCCGCCGCCCCCCCCNGTCCCATTCTTTCACGATCTTTTTCCGGCCGCAACGATGTCGAAGATGTGATGTTTTACCGGATTCCCGATATTCGCGGTACACTCGTGAACTGGTCGTACGCGAACATCGAAATGTTATAGCTACCTCGGAGATGCTATGTCCCATCTCTCGTGCGCCGACTATAACACAACGTTCAATCTCCCTTAAATCTTGATAACCTGCCATTGTAGCAGCAGTAACCGATCTAGCTGCCGACCGCATCGCGTTACTCTGATTGGTTCCATACCTCTGTTATTTGCATACGCACGCCTATACCAGTTTTTTTTGCTCTTCAGTGTATATNTTTTTTTGGCTCTTCAGTATATATCCTTCTTTGCGCAGAAGACACGCAGAAGACGAATAATCGGTATACTCTCTGTATACCTACCTAGTCCGTGACTGAACGTAACGAATACCACAGAGGTGACGTAAGGTTAAATAAATTATCCGCGTTTATTTATTTATTAAGTTTCCAGACATTACTTTAACTTAAGGTAGCCGTAGTGTGGTGAGACAACGCTATCACTTGTTCTCCTAACCTTCATTCGCATTTACGTCGTTCTGGTCAAACACATCGAGCGAACAGAAGCTACGGTTCTTTACAAGTTAGCAGAGTTTCCCCGCTACCAGTTTCGTGTTTGGTCGTAAGCTCAGTTTGCGTCCGCGCTCATTCAAAAAATACCAATTTTTGAAGTAAATGGTGAAACTTGAACTAGACGCTGCTATGTTTTTTTTTTTTTTGCGGTGGTAACTTCTGTGTGGTATGAAATTTATTGGATTATTTTTTGGTGTCTATAATTTTGTTTTGTTTCTTAATACATATATATGTAATATATATGTAATTTAAATATATATTAGAGCCACCCATTGGTTCATGTCCTGACTAAATTTGTTAAATAAATTTTCGAACAAATTTAATATTAGTTTCACATATTTCCTTACAAATATATACATTTAACAGTCGTAGATTTTTTTTTTTAAACCATTACATATAGACATACGTTGATAATCAATGAAGTTACTGGTATGAAACATGAGAAACAGAAGACTTCTGAGAATTATCGGAGAAGTCTGTTCTTCCCGTGAGCAAAAATTTCTGCGTGAGCCCATAACTAAAGGCTATTCACGGTAAAGTGAGCCCTTTTGAAAGCAATGATCAAGATCTACTTGCATGCATAATGTGTATTCTTCCGCTGTACGTGAAATTAACATTGTTATGATCCTGTTCACCATTAACCGTGAAAAATTATAAAAGTAAATAATTTACGAATTTGCTCATTCTTACTTATATGAGTTTAAAAAACAAAAAGCAAGATTAATGATTTCAGTATTTACAAATGTTCAATCAGCACTTTAATTTCAACGAATAGGCATGGACGTATTTAACCTCAGCCGTTATCAACTTTACAGGCCGCATGCCTGTCAGTGCGTCCGTCAAAATATACGCAGATAGGGACAGAAACATTTTTCAAAGGTTCATTCCAAAAGTGCTCAGTTAACACTGAACATCCTATACAAATACATATGCTACAGTATAGTCCATTCTCGATTTCTTGACACTTTTTGAAACAAACCATTGAAAAATCACCCCAAAAGAAATATGTTCCCTTTTTTTTTTAATTCATAAAGATTAAATTTAAACAATTATGTATTTTATTAAATGAAATTTTAACTTATGAATTTTATATATTGTAATATTTATTTCGTATTCAATATGATTCAAAAACAGAGAGCAGCGATGTTTTGGCAACAGCTACTTAGAAGTAGTTCACGTTGTTGTAACTTTTTTTTTGTATTCTATTTGTGTATTGAACATTTTCTAATGAAACATTTACATTTTCAGGTAGCACTGATAGAAACACATTTAATTGTTACAGTTATAAATAANAACATTTTCTAATGAAACATTTACATTTTCAGGTAGCACTGATAGAAACACATTTAATTGTTACAGTTATAAATAAACAGCACAAAATATGGCACGGAGGCCCCAGCGACCTGGTGTATTTTTTTCTCCGTCCTAGGAAGAAACTTGAATAGACGGAGCAAAGCTTGTCACACCAGTAGTCGAGAAATGATACCGTACAAGTTTCCAATTTTAAAATATTTCATATTTATTGCAGCAGAAATATTGTTTGAATGTGTGATTTAAAACTTAAGTGATATTTTAATGTTTAGGTAATTAATATAAAGTTCAAATATCATGGTATTTGAATATAATAATAATGACATGGCTTGTTGATTTTCTTCTTACGAAAAATACTTACAATCATGTTATCATGTTTTTGCACGTTTCGTTTTTTGTCAACCTACCTAGGCAAGTTACGAGGTTGTGATAAATCTGCGTTTCCACGGCAAGAGTAAAATATACTGTAGCACGTGTCGTGTCGTTTGCAAGTTACATTTATGAAATCGAAATGGCCATTGTTACTTCTGCGTCGCGGCCGTTACCGCTTATGTTTCCCGCCAGCCTGCATCGTTTTNGAAGCGTAGGAGCTATAAGGGTTACAGTGGCACGCGCTACAAGAGCGAGATCGACGCTACGCGCAGAGATCTGGACTGCTGCGTGTAGCTATGGGACCTTCAGCGGTGAGCCTATCATCTTATTGATTAAAAGTTTGTAGCATAGTTCAATACGGACTCCTGTCGTGGTTTGGCTCGTGTACGGCTCGCATGTTTTAAGATACGGCAGTCTGAAAAAATTAGTTTTTAACTATATTGGAGGACTCCACAGTAATACTTACAGCCCGCGTGGTTACTTTGAAGTACCGTTCCGTCCTCTTCCGGGGTACGGTGTATTTTCGTAGGTAAACATGCCGGTGGCGCGTTCCATAGTTTCGTCAACAAACCAGGATCTCGAACTCTCTGCAACGCAGCTCATGCGTGAGGCAGGCGGGACCCTCGCAGGTGCACGCAGCACGACGGTATACATTGCACTGCGTGTAGGGTTGATGGGGCACTAGGTGCACGTGTCAGTGTCGCCCTTATCGCTCCCACGCTTCTGAGCCTCGGACGCGCTAAGGAATACCCCAAGTAGGCGACGTCCCCTAGAGGACGTGAGACATAAATAAATGAATGCTAAACAAGAGCATCGAAGTTTGCCGGTTTCTGGAGGTTAATCTAAAACAAATCAAAATAGCATATTCCTACATTACGTGTTCTACCAACTTCCAGAGCAAAAGTTTTGCCAGAGTGTTGTTTTTATTTACCACATTATCCTGCGCTGCGTCTAAGCATCAGAAATATTTAATTATAAATGCGTCGTTGTGGCCTAATATACGCTAACGAAGGTAACAAAATTTCTAATATTATTCTATATCAATATCCAATAACTTGTATAATTCGAGTATTGTGTTTATACTCAATTTTCGTCCCACACCCGGTAGTCATAAAAAAAATTGTCTGCATTGTTACACCTCTGCAAGAGAATGCAAATAAAAAAAAATTTAATTTAACCTTACAATGCACGCTTCAAACACCTATTATTGTTGATAATTTTTATTAATCTTAAGAAAGCTAACCTNATCCTGCGCTGCGTCTAAGCATCAGAAATATTTAATTATAAATGCGTCGTTGTGGCCTAATATACGCTAACGAAGATAACAAAACTTCTAATATTATTCTATATCAGTATCCAATAACTTGTATAATTCGAGTATTGTGTTTATACTCAATTTTCGTCCCACACCCGGTAGTCATAAAAAAAATTGTCTGCATTGTTACACCTCTGCAAGAGAATGCAAAAAAAAAAAAAATGTAATTTAACCTTACAATGCACGCTTCAAACACCTATTATTGTTGATAATTTTTATTAATCTTAAGAAAGCTAACCTTACTTTTTCTGTGCTTGTACACATTGTGCGTATTGCTATTTGACATGACATTTTATTTATTTCAGTTTATGCAGAAAATCCCGTTATTTTCTGCAATCTTAATAATACTGCTTATTTACCTCGTAGCAGCCAGTCGGAGCGAAACACAGAAGAAATAGCGTTCTGATTTGCTTATACAACCAGTTAACTTTCAACATTAGTGATTACAATCGTAATATGTTTGGAGTAGTTGTGGCCGTTTACAGAGCTGACATGTTTGAAGTGAAGTAGCTCTTTGTCCCACGTAACCGTGGCGTAATACACACCGGTGGGGTATTTAAATATGTGTGTTTATCAAGCTGTGTTTTAGGCTTTTACAGTACAGACTGTGTTGTAGCTCCCGGTTAAGTTGGCAGCAAATTGATAAAAATAACTCGGAATTCTTGTCACCGTATTGCAATGTAATCAAATAATTTGTTGCGCGCATTAGAGTACAAATTACATGTTGTACTCCATTCGCGGTTTCTTCACGCGTTTTGAATCAAACCTTTGAGAAATCGCCCCATACATGGCGAGTTTGTTTGTTTCCCAAGTATTTCTTGTACCGCGAGCGTTCTATACTTACGCTAATATACAATCATTTAAGTAAATGTTTGATTAAATANTTAGTGATTACAATCGTAATATGTTTGGAGTAGTTGTGGCCGTTTACAGAGCTGACATGTTTGAAGTGAAGTAGCTCTTTGTCCCACGTAACCGTGGCGTAATACACACCGGTGGGGTATTTAAATATGTGTGTTTATCAAGCTGTGTTTTAGGCTTTTACAGTACAGACTGTGTTGTAGCTCCCGGTTAAGTTGGCAGCAAATTGATAAAAATAACTCGGAAGTCTTGTCACCGTATTGCAATGTAATCAAATAATTTGTTGCGCGCATTAGAGTACAAATTACATGTTGTACTCCATTCGCGGTTTCTTCACGCGTTTCGAATCAAACCTTTGAGAAATCGCCCCGTACAATGCGAGTTTGTTTGTTTCCCAAGTATGTCTTGTACCGCGAGCGTTCTATACTTACGCTAATATACAATCATTTAAGTAAATGTTTGATTAAATAAAAAATTATGTCATCTATAAATTAAAACATTTCGTTTACAATTAATACAAATAAAAACAGGGAGGAAACTAGTGTTTTGGTAATGGCTGGCAATAAATAGTTATAATGCAAAATATTGTTACGTAGAGTGCGCATGAATGGGGTGAGTTGTTCCTTTGGTGTAATTTTCTAGTAATTATAGTGTAATCTTATAGGCGCTGAAAAGCTTTTTTGCATGAGGCAGCGGAATATCCAGGCAGTACAACTTAGCCAGGACTTCAGAAAAGTTGGAAGTAACCACACATGTAGGTTCTTAACGTATGTTCACAATAAAGTGAGCACTTCTGAAATCTGCCTCTGCAAAATGTTACTGTCCCTAACTGGGTATATTTAATGGGAACATTGATTGTCATGCGCCTAGTAAAGTTAGCGACGACGGGGGGGGGGAAGTAGTTCCATGTCTAAATGTTAGACTAAATGTGTTAATTAAATATTTGTGAATAGTAGTGGTGTTATGGCGAGTCTGGGACAATGTATTTTAAATGGGAGCTTGGCGGCTGGCGGTCTTCGGCTCCACTCGGACGAGCTCGGCAATCATCGGCTCGACTCAGGGGGTGCTTGGAAGCTGTCGACTTAGGATTGTCGAACATAACAGAATGTGCTCCGCAGTTACGCCCACTAATTCTTCAAGAATTTACGTCTGTATCTGGTAACCACATTGGCATAGGGTATGTCAAATAATTAATCTGTATTTATTATCCAATTTTATAAAGTCATTTTGAATTAAAAAATCATTTTTTTATTTTTTATTTTGTGCCGTATGTATACATAGGACATTGCAGAAATATGTAAAAGTATCTCATTTAATTATTACATTTCCAGTCCCCTCTCTTGAAGACTAATTATTACACGATGCCAGAATCTGCCAATTATTCATTGCCTCGACTGTTTTGTAGGCATAAATATTCTACTCAGATTTTTTTAAGTATTTATATATGACTAAATCAAGCCCGTCATACTAATAGCGACCACATGCAAGAGTATGTTATAAACATGGTATGGATCAGCATCTACCAACACTTTTATAGGTTTAATTGGCATTCATTTAAATCCCAATACTGCCAGGCCCTGGAGACTTGGAATGTACGAGGGTGATAAACGGTCTTAACTTTCGTGCTCTTCTTGACCATCAATCAGTCAATCGTCCAATCATTCCATCGATTTTTGTAACAATCCGTTAATATTCCAATCTTTCCATCAATCTTCACAATCTTCGTCAATGCGCAACCAATCCTCACCAATCTTTCCTTCAATCTTTAGCAACTTTCCATCAATCTTTCGCTATCTTTCCATCAATCTTTTGCGATCATTCCATCAATCTTTAACAATATTTCCATCAATCTTTAACAATATTTTCATCAATCTTTAACAATATTTCCATCAATATTTTAATCTTTCCATCAATCTTTTAATCTTTCAATCAATCGTTTACAATAATTCCATCAATCTTTCGCAATATTTACATTAATATTTCGCAATCCTTCCATCAATCCTTCCATCAATATTTCCATTAATATTTCCCTCAATTTTCCAATTTTCCTATCAATATTTCGTCCAATATTTCGATCAATCATCAATCCATATTTAATCCATGGGTTTGTCGTCTGTCTCTATCCATACATATTTTAAAAAACGATTCACTAACTGTCTCCAAAATTTGTACATGATCAAGACGTAATGATTTGTATGCTTTTCACTGTTCATGCATTTTTTTTACATAAAGTCTTCATTAATATTCTGTATGCGGATCTTTATTTAATAGCTGATTGCTCGCAGCACCACATTAAAGTTGTGAGGGATTTATAGGATGAGATACACACAAAAAAAAACAATTATTTTATTATAATAATTTATTACTATTTTGTAATTACTATTTTACAAGAGGGCAGTTCATCACATCATGTGATATAACCCCTGCCATTCAGTTCTCTAATGATTGAATATATTTTGACAATGCGTGAGAGATCCCCTCATTTGTGCAGGTCAATCAAATATCTGAGTCTATCAACATGTTCATTGGAGTCATCGGGAAATATGTAACGAGCGTTCTTCACATCTTCTGCCTTCTCCGTGTCGCTTGTTGCAGCAAATGTGGCAGAGGGTTGTGTCAGTGCATCGAGAAAATTGTCATAGTCTTCATCAACCCTGTCGTTATAGTCATGATCATCAATTCTATCTTCATGATCATCTTCTCCTCCTGTTTCATCCTCAATATCAAGTTTACTTTTCTTTGTAGGAGTTGCATGGTCATAATCAGTATTTAAAGCCAACTACTGTTTATTTTGAAGTTCACCGATTTCACGCGAAAGTTTTGCAAGTGTACGTTCCACACAAACTGACTCCACTGTACTCATTCCGTCTTTAGCACTAACTGTCTCGTCACAATCGTCTGTGGAATCAGGACCCACCGATGTAGCAGGGAGTATGGACGGCAACACTTGCTGGCTCTCAAAAGACGAATCGTTACAGCTCCTGATGTGGTTCTTCAATGTCTCACCTTGCATAAACTGTATGTGGCCATTGTAATTCTTCGCATTTGTACATGTGATTTCTTTCATGTCGACAAGCATTTTGACTGAAGGCAAGAACTCGATCGCAGAATCGACACAGTCGACAATCAGGCAGGGATGATGCAGGTCGCGGCTCCATGTTCGATGAGGTCAAAGCAGACCTTCGTATTCACAATTCATATTCACTGTATAGCGAGAGAATGCTTCCAAATCGATATTAACTTCTCGACGTCTGAACATCAATTAAGATATCAGCGTGCGTCAGCTATCTATATAAACATTCCCGCATCACTTGGAAATATCACCAGATTGTTCTAAGTCCACGAGAAAATTAATATTTTTTTTACGATTTCAAGCTTTAAACTTAGGACCCTAAGCCATGCATCACCTTTGTAAATTGCTTAAAAATTGTGTCATTTTCGCATGAATATTAAACTGTGAGAAATTAATGTAGGGACATCGTTTGAAAGGTTAAAAAAACTCTGGTCGTTAAACGAATTGCGATCCACTTATCTTACCCAGATCCCCACATCCGATAGCTAAAACCATCGTTTCGCTTTTATTACGAGTTCCTAAAACAGTCTCTGAACTTTTTTCTAAGTCCGAAAGTGAATTAATAATTATATTTAAGTTTCGGGTCTCAAACTCAGGTCCCTACACTGTACCGCACATTTGTAGATGGCTTAAATCCTTATATCAGGTGCGCATGAATACTAAACAGTAAGAAATTAATTTACGAACATCGCTAGAAATGCTTCATAAGTTCGGATCACCAGTCGATTTGCAATCCTACTATCGCACTCTGATTCCTTTATCCGATGGCTAAAACTTCCGTTTCGCCATTAATATAAATTCCTATTATATTCACCGAACACTGGGAAAAATTACCAGATTTTTTCCTTACTCCGATAGAAAATTAATATTTTTTATCATTTCGGATTATGAACTCGGGTCCCTACACCATAGGTACCTCAACAATCAAGTTTACAATTCATACTTTAGAAAGTTCGGGTATGTCATAGTTTTCCATAGTTGTTGTCATTTTACAAACAATCATACTATCTAAGCATGCACTTATTATTTCATACACATAAAATATAGCTAACGGAGATGTTTTCTAGATTTTAAACATTTTAATCCATTGCTGATTATGACAATATTTTTCGTTTGCGTTTTATAAGTGATAAAATAAATACATCTCCTAGGTTTTTGCATCTGTCCATGACTTTGATCCATTCAAACCCGGCGTTCACAATTGTTTACATACCGAACAGAAAAGTTTTTTGGCCGGCGCTGTACACCGGTGAAGCTCACTACCCAAGGATCGTCTCGTTCATTACATATATTTGTTTGCAACACCTGGAACCGTGAATTTATACGGATATTAAAAGTTTCCATTTATGTTTCATAAACTGATAAACACTTCTTAATTTTCTTGTAGAGCTCCAACAAATCCAGCCTGTGTTGATATTGCTACCAGACTTAGGTTCAGAAATATCAAACTCAAACTGTAGTTTATGTACCGGAATGAAACGAATGTCTATAATTAGTGCAGCTCTTGTTCAGTATTTAATTAACGTTACAGTGCTTATAGTTTTATATTATTTACTTTTAAGTTTCATGCAATCCACTTTTAAAATAAACATTCAATTGAAAGTATATTTTATAAAATGTTAAAGCATTAGATTTACTCGTAGAATAACAATATTATAGAATTAATAACCATCAAACATACAGATTTCATATCCACTGCATATCAAGTAATGAAATTCTTTTATCCTACATACTCTTATCTTTCGAAAAAGAACAGTTTGGCAAAGTTCTGATCATTTTCAGTTCCACTACATCTTCGACGTGTAAACGAGTTTTGAATTTTGTCGCAGAATGTGGAAACTGCTCTTATCAGTGCTGACATAGGCCTATACATACTTTTCCAAATATGTTTTCCAGTTTCTCTTAAACCAGTCAGTTTTTAGAGTGACACCAGGCGTTAACTGGAAGACTACACTGCTAGTTTGTTGTCCTATCCCTACGAAATAAAGGATAAATTACAACATGTTATGAGCAAAAATATGTCACTAGGAATTTTTTTTTATAATAATAACTTGGAATAGTAGTTATTCGCAAAATTAAACCAGTTACGAGATCAGACATTCAAATGAAAAAATATTTTGTAAAGGTAAAACTATCGGACATGCCGTAAAGTTTATGAGATTAATTTGGGGTTGATAAGTGTAGTTTTACTAAGAAGCCAGCTATACTTGCATAAATTTTTCACAAACTATACGTTGATGGCCATATTAAATCTCAAAAAAAAATTTNTTCCAATTACCCACACGCTGTAAAAAATATATGTTTGAGGGGGAAGAGAGGGTCGAAGTTGGCTACATTTATAGCATGGGACTCGTTTTAACTGCCAGCCGTCACTGACCCTTTGGTGTAATTTACCGAGACTTAAAACTTAGTTTGCAAGAGGCGGAGGAATTTCCTGGAAGTATGACTTAAGAAGGGCTTCAGAAAAGTTGGAAGTAACCACGAATTTACTTTGGTAATGCTGGTATTAGACATCATTGACCTTCTGTGGTCTACTCCTCACCCATTACATTGGCGGATTGACTCTCATTGCTTCCTTCACGCCGTAATTTGCAGAAACTTGTTTTGTCGTACATACATTTGTCCCACCGCTTTACTCAACTCCGTACTATCTTTCAGCATTATTAGACTTCTTATACGCTATTTACGGTTCAGAACTTTTGAAAGCCCTGCTTAAGACCTACTTTTCCCTTCATTAGATATCCTTTCACCACATGTAAATTTTACGTTACCACAGCCCTAATGATTTTATTTTCATACGCCAGTCAAGTGTAAAAGGGAAATTGTTGGGGTCATCAACGTGGGACTAATGTGCAATTCCGTATAGTAAACTAAAAATAACGAATTTGATTTGATATATGTTGAAAAATTACATTCACAATACGTTAATACTTAGAACTATTTTACTTAATTCGCTGCCAGCTAAACTGGAAGCACGTATGCAAGTGTAATCTGTAGCGTATGTGCAGTTAATAAGCAGTAATTTTTTTTTGCAGAGCTTGATTTAAAAAGGGCTTACTTTACCATGAATATGTACTTCAATTTCATGTACTACCACTCTTATTTCTCATCTTTGTCTCTCGACCCCCTTGGAGGGGCCGCGGTTGTGTAGTGGTCAGACTACCCACCTCCCACCAAGGCGACCTAGGTTAGATTCGCGGCGTGGTCACCCGGATTTTCACATGCGAGAAACGTGATGGACGTTACCGTTGGCCGGCGGGTTTTCTCGGGGCTCTCCCGTTTTTTCCCCGCCCTTGCATTCCGCCGGTGCTCCATCCTCGCCTCATTTCACCCTTAACCGGCGCTCAAGACCTCGCTGTTAAGTGTCGACCAATAACGTCTCGACAATTCTACCTGAGTGGTGTGCGTTAGGGCGTAAACAGTGTGCGTAAACAGCGAGCCTTGGCGTGGCTCGCTGTCCCAAGCACGACGTCCTGGAACTTGCGTGTCCTCTGCCTGCACTCTGTTACACCGCATGTAGTCAATCCAGGGTTACTTCCGACTTCTCCGAAACCCTGCTGAAGTTCTACTTCCTGGCTATTCCTCCGCCTCGTCTTAACAAAGCTTAGTCGAATTAAGGTTTATTCTACTCAGGTTGGAAGCTCAATGCTTTCAGTTTGGCACCTAAAACATTTTTGCCACTAGGTAAGCGCTAGTGTCGCACGTGTACCGGATTGTCTCTATTTTCTACGTTAAAAAAATAATTGCAATAATCATAAGTTAAATATAAAATAACTTAGTCACTTTGTAAAATCTTTCTTTTTTTATTATTCACGTAGCTTAAAATTTTAATTGGAAGTGACCTCTTTGAACACTGCGCACCTACCGGCGGGAATTTTCCTTACGCCAAACTCTCCCATAAGAAATCTCTTTTTGTTCCTAACCTGAGTAGAATTAACCTTATCGGAATCTAGAAGGGACAGCGCACCGCATTCGTGCGCAATCGATGTAATATTTTGCATGAAAACTATTTCTTACTAGGTATTACCAACACACTTTCCCTCTCACTGTTTTTATTCGTATTAATTATAAATTAAATATTACAATTTATAGACAAAATATGAGTAAAAGTTCAATTACATAAAAAAAAATGGTATTTTTGTGTCAACAGAAGTATAAGACGGTTGTGATACATTGAAATATTAAAAGACAACCAAGCACGTCCTACATGGTGTGATTTTTAGAAGGTTTGATTTTAAAAGTGTGAAGAAACCGCGAATAGACTATAATTATGTATCTCCGTGTTTTTTAATGAACATGGAGTCTACAGTGCGTACTTGTTAAACTAAACAGTGCCTGTGTTGCAAAATGTTGTGAACTTTGTTCTAATACACTTGTAATGTTATAGAATTTGTCGTAGCAACTTGTTCCCCAAAACAAATGTTTTGTATAAGTAAAAAAACTATTTACTGTGAATATTCGTTCGTAATGCAGGAGGTTCAATGTGTGTGTGCTTAAAATCTTGTTTTTTTACGTATTACACAAAAACCTTAAACTAAGGTTTCACTTTGGAGGAACGTAATAATATTTTGTTTTCTAAGTTATTTAATATAATTTTAAAAAAATTAAGAAAATGTCTTAAAATGAAATTTTGAGAAAGAATATTAAGGAAATGCGATAAAAGGAGAACTAGTGGTGATTCTTAAGTACGGGCCATGCGCATATAGTCTGCTTGTTGTCTATCGCCACTCTAGNCAAAACAAATGTTTTGTATAAGTAAAAAAACTATTTACTGTGAATATTCGTTCGTAATGCAGGAGGTTCAATGTGCGTGTGCTTAAAATCTTGTTTTTTTACGTATTACACAAAAACCTTAAACTAAGGTTTCACTTTGGAGGAACGTAATANCCCCCCTCACTTCACCAGCCGTTCGTGTAAAGACTGTTCACGGCAAAGTGCGCACTTTTGAAGACAACCTTTGAAAAATGTCACTACCACTATCTGCACGTAATTTAACGGGAACACTGACTGGCATGCGCCCAGTAAAGTTGGTAACGACGCGACGTAGGGAAAGTATCTTCGTGTCCTAACGTTGAAATGAACGTGTTAAGTAAACATTTGTGAATACTGAAATGATTTAATTTATTTTCTGTGGGTTTTTTTTTGTGCAAGTAGGGTAATAATAAAAACACTCGTAAAATATTTACAATTCTAAAAATGTTACAGTTTCCCATGACCGACGGACGAACAAAGTGATCGGGTCCATGGTAACGTTAATTGTATATATATGGTGGAAGAATACATAATGAGCGTACAAGTAGATTTTAAGCAGGGCTTTCAAAAGTGCTCATTTCATCGTGAGCATCCTATAACAGTTTATTTCTCTGTCAGGAATGGAAAGGAATGGTGAAAAATAATGTCGCAGGCGAACAGAGGGCGCACGTTTCAATTCGCTTGGAGTGTGCGAGAGAGAGAGAGTAGAGACGAGGAGTGTACGCACGCACTCAAGTTGCGACGTCGTCTCGTTTCCCATCCCTTCCTCGGACCTACACTTAGGGCGTTCCAAGTATTCTATATACATTTACTTTGTGATTTGAAAAATTAATTTTTTTTAAAAGTATCACAGTTGAGGAAAATTTATTTTTTTTAATGAATGAAACTAGTTATAGGAATTTTAAATTTATATCTCATGACTTGCAAATCTCACAATTGAACAATTTGAATACGTAGTGATACAGTTTAAAACAGTTTTTCATATTATTATAATGACATAAAACATATTCATTGGTAATTTAAAACGCGCCAGGCCCCTATTTCAAATTTGAATTCTGAGTCTAAACGGCCAGAAATGAAACCAAACCGCAGACGAACTAAGTGTTTGATTTCAATGAAACTGCGACGCACTACTCATCTGAGGCCTGTGAATACTGTAGCTGGAACCTAGCCTCGTTTACGTGACAACTAACACGAGTCAATATTTTATAGTCTATTCGCGGTTTGTCCAACTTTTTGAATTGAACATTCGAAAAATCACTCCATACATGACGTTTTTGGTTGTTTACTTAATATCCCATGTATCACAAGAGTTTAATGCTTTTATAAATATACAACTATCTTAATTTTAATTAAATTGAAATTTTATATATGTTTTAACTATTAACTATAATATTTCATTTATAATAAATATGAAAAAAAAATTTAGTGCGAAAATAGGTGTGTTGATAATGCCGTAGAAATAGTTCTTATGCAAAATATTATTTTACTAAGTGCGCACGAATATGGTGCGGTGTCCTTCTGGTATAATTTTCTAGAATTGGTAAACCTTTGTCTGTATGAGATGGAGGATTATCTTTAAGTAGAACTTTAGGAGGGCTTTAGGAAAGTGTGAAGTAACCGTGAATGAACTATATGTTAAAATTCTCATTCACGGTAAATACACGATAAATGTAGTTTTTCAAATTATTTTGTATTTTAATTAAATCACCATAGACATAGTATAACGAAACCATATAATAATCCTCCAAATATAAAGAAATAATTTTGACTGTGGAGCAACCTTAACACGTGTATGAGGTTAGGCACGGAAGATAAAGAAGAGGCGAGTGAGTGAATGAGTAAGGAGATTTGGGCGGCTCTTAACAGCGAGGTCTTGAGAGCCGATGAGGGTGAAGCGAGGTGGGTATGAAGCAGCGCCGGAATGCAAGACCAAGGGAAACGGCAGATCCCTGAGGAAACCCGGCAACCAGCGGCTCGTTCGGCACGATTCCCATGCAAAAATGCTGGAGCGGCCTCGCCGGGAATCGAACCCGGTTGGTCTAGGTGGGAGGGGAATAGTCTAACCACTGTGCCACCGTGGCCCCCAACAAGAGGCGAAGTGAAGGTGGGTTTACGATTGACTTTACAGAAACCTTAAGCAGTGTGTTTATAATATGAACCCATTTTTTTCGAGTTTATTGGTTCATGGTTACAGTGTACGGGTCGTGTGCGTTCTTGGCTTGACTTCAGATATCGTTATATTTTAAATCTTAAGTACAAATCAAGGCAAAGTAGCCAATAGGAACACAGCGACAGTTGTTGTTGGCGGGAGACTGTATTTACATCTTGGATTTAGGTTATGTCGTATCGTGAAATCGTGTGTAATGAATTATTTTAATTGGGAGACAGTATCCTCTCTATTTAAAGTACTGTTCACGATCATGTTTTATTTCTTGGAAGATGTTACTGAATTCGCTTCATTTAACCTTTTCCAGATGTATCGACGTAAATGCCCGATGTTGGCATATCGCGAGTTTTTCAAAACAATTACACGAGTAGTACATACAAATAATAAAATATATGTAAATAATATTTAATTGTATCCATTTTTCCAGGCTACGTCGGCTGCTTTGGTTTCCTCCGATTCCGATATGCTAGACTTGACAGTTGCTAGATCAATCGTAAACTACAGAACTTATTTTCCGTGTACTTAACGAGTCATAAGTACAAGTTATAAGGGCGTTTGCCACGGGAAAATGTGTTATTTTATATTTGAAACATATACTGTTTAATTTGTACGCATTATCTGTGACTACCTTATCCTCAGATAAAATAAATATTTTAGACTGCATAGTTTTAGCAAAATGACATGTCAAAGTCAAAATGTTACTGTTTTTGTACTGTGCAAAAAATACAACCATACTATTTGCAAAAAAAAAGGCATATGAAATATCTTGTTTTAATTCATTTAAAAGTAATTTTATGCAANAATGGCATGTCAAAGTCAAAATGTTACTGTTTTTGTACTGTGCAAAAAATACAACCATACTATTTGCAAAAAAAAAAGGCATATGAAATATCTTGTTTTAATTCATTTAAAAGTAATTTTATGCCAAAGTTATTTTCAAAAAAATTAGAGGCAGTCGAAAATCAAAAATATGCAAGATTTTCCTTATTTACAGCAATTTTTTTTTAAACTGCAAAAACATTTTCTTGTACAATTTTATAGACGGCTTGAAGTAGATCTTGGAATCTCCTTTCAGTATGAATTATCTCATTTCTGTGGGTATTGAGGTTTTCATTATTTGTACCTTTATAAAGCGGTAAAATTATGATTTTGACATGTCATTTTGCAAAAACCCTGCTAAAAACATTTTATCTGAGGAAAAGGTAGTCACAGATAATGTCTAAAAGTTGAACAGTATGTGGTACAAATAAACAATAATATATATTTCCGTCACCAATATCCTTAATTCTCCAGTATTTTATCGTAAACGCATCTTGCGGCGCGTGTGCAGTGGGGAAGAGGTTAATTTCCGGACCCATGTTTTCTGGATCTCTTTTGCTTCTCTACATTTGTAGGTCTCATCCCTACATTTTTGGCCATTTCTGAAACAATCTGTACTGTTACAACCACGCAATTGCATGTTAGCTATAGTTTGGCGGAGTAAGTATGGATAACAAAAGGCAAGCAATTTGTACCACCGTTACAAGGCGTTATAGAAGCAAGTGGCGCCGGCTTAAAATGTGAAATTAGGCTCACTTGCTCACACATGATCGCACAATAATGTGCAGCGTGGCCTTGGGAGCAAACCTTACAGCCAGAAAACTATTTTTTAACTTTTTTTTTCGGAAATTTAATAGCAAAGATTTTTTAATCATAATATTAAATACCACAAAAAAGGCCTATCCCCCCCCCCCAACAACCAAATCGTTAGGAGACAAGGAGAACTCGAGGAAAGTGAAAGTTTGGAGAAAAACCGAGAGGGCACTACACCCACGACACCAGGCCCAAACAAGAAGTTACTGATATCACTAATGAGGATACTATTGTCTACATGGGGGCAAGTAATTTTTACTGATGACCTTAAGAGTTTAGACGATAGGTAGACCATTACGTCTCGTCGACAGCGAGATCATTAGAGATGGAACAGCAAACATGCAAAAGCACTGAGACAATTACAAATATACACGTGTCTTACCCAGGACTCGAACTCGTAAAACCTCGTACCATAGGCTAGCGTGCAACCAACTGTACCTTCGGAGGCAGGACTCAGCGTATCAAATTAGGATGTAATCAATCTCGTGGTTTGGTAGATAGGGCTTACTAACCCAAAATATACACAGGACCGTCATTTTGAAAATAAGTGTCTGAGACACTTAAATTACGTAAGGCCTACCGTAAAGCTATTTGTGTGGAGAATTTTCTGGAAATAGATTGATTGGTACCAAAGGTATGGCATATATACTTAATTTCTTTTGGTTCCGTAGTGCAAATTAACCTAAAAGAGATTTTATATACGATGCTTCTAATAGATGCTGTCAGTATACAAAGTTGGTTTAAATTTGTTTGAATTATTTAACACATATGACAAACTTATATAAGTTATTTATATCACCACCATTTTGAAATCAGTGTCTGACCTCACTACAATCATGAAAGTTTATATGGCCTTCTTTAGCACTACTGGTGTGCGAAATTTGGTGGAAATTAGTTGAGTGGTTCTGGAAATATGGCAAAATGNATGGCCTTCTTTAGCACTACTGGTGTGCGAAATTTGGTGGAAATTAGTTGAGTGGTTCTGGAAATATGGCAAAATGTTTTATATTCTCACCTGGCACTAAAGTTTTACAAAAAGGCCGGCAAAGGGGGATATATGCTGAAGAGCCAAAAAACTGGTATATGCGTGCGTATGCAAATAACAGAGGTATGGAACCAATCAGAGTAACGCGATGNCATTTTGAAAATAAGTGTCTGAGACACTTAAATTACGTAAGGCCTACCGTAAAGCTATTTGTGTGGAGAATTTTCTGGAAATAGATTGATTGGTACCAAAGGTATGGCATATATACTTAATTTCTTTTGGTTCCGTAGTGCAAATTAACCTAAAAGAGATTTTATATACGATGCTTCTAATAGATGCTGTCAGTATACAAAGTTGGTTTAAATTTGTTTGAATTATTTAACACATATGACAAACTTATATAAGTTATTTATATCACCACCATTTTGAAATCAGTGTCTGACCTCACTACAATCATGAAAGTTTATATGGCCTTCTTTAGCACTACTGGTGTGCGAAATTTGGTGGAAATTAGTTGAGTGGTTCTGGAAATATGGCAAAATTTTTTATATTCTCACCTGGCACTAAAGTTTTACAAAAAGGCCGGCAAAGGGGGATATATGCTGAAGAGCCAAAAAAACTGGTATATGCGTGCGTATGCAAATAACAGAGGTATGGAACCAATCAGAGTAACGCGATGCGTTCGGCAGCTAGATCAGTTACTGCTGCTACAATGGCAGGTTATCAATATTTAAGTGAGTTTGAACGTGGTGTAATAGTCGGCCCACGAGAGATTGGACATAGCATCTCCGAGGTAGCGATAACATTTGGATGTTCGCGTACGACCATTTCACGAGTGTACTATTAATATCGGGAATCCGGTAAAACATCACATCTTCTACATCGCTGCGGCCGGAAAAATATCGTGAAAGAACGGGACAAACGACGACTGACGAGAATCATTAAACGTGACAGACGTGCAACCCTTTCCCAAATTTGCGCATATTGGATTTGTGGACTGCCCTACAGGATTCATGGTGTGGAATGCCTCCTGCATACCTTCAGACATTAGTCGAGTCCATGCCACGTCGTCTTGCAGCACTTCTGCGAGCTCGGGGGTGTACCAGTTTTTTTGGCTCTTCAGTGTATGCTCGCATAATTGATGCGTCTAATGAATAGTGATAGCATACTAAATGTTTGTTGAATAGTTTAATAGATATAACATACTAATAAAAAATATTTACATTAATGCAATTAAAAAAAGGCGTCCCCCACCTAAAACATGTAAGTTTATATGCCCTACCGTATCACTACTTGCGTGTAAAATTTGGTGAGAATCGGTTGATTGGCCACTGGGATATGGTATCAAACGTCCATTGTTGTTGTGAGGATCTTGATTAATGGCGGGGGGAAAATGTAATGTATTAGCACATTTGATAATTGTCATAGATATAGCCAGCATATAAAGTTTGGGTGATATATGGCATACTAAGCAAAAATATTTTCATAGCTGTTATTTTGAAAATATGTTACTACAACGCTAAATAATATACATTACGAGGGATATAAAAGTGGCTATATCTTTGTCGCCTACATTAGGTGGAAATTATACAGGTGAGTATAAAAGAAAACCCCAACTTTTAAAGTCTATAATATTAAAACCAAACAGCCTACAACCTTGATTGACCAATCAAATGAACCGTGGAACCGTGGAGTTTGTTTACCGTACATTCATAAATGTTCAATGTGACCACCATGAGCTTATGTTATAATTGATTAAGTAGTTTCGTAAATTTTTCATACTAAGCAATAATGTTTATATAGCCGTCAATCTGTAAAGAAATGTCTGTCCCTCTTAAAACATATAAATTAAAATGGGTTCTTCGCTACATTTTGTAGGAATAGGTCGATTGTTTCCAAAGATATGAAATAAATCTTGGTTTATTCACACGGCGCTATTTTGCAAAATGGTGGACAAAAGAGGCTCCATGTAGACACATTTGCTCGCTGCAATAGATACTGCCAGCATACTAAGTTAAGTAGAAATAGGTTACATGATTTCGTAGATTTAGCATTCTATGCTAAAATGTTTGTGGTCGCCATTTTGAAAATAATTTTCAGATGCTCTTAAAAACATATAATTTTATATGACCTGTTATATTTTTACTGGTTTGTTGAATGCTGTAGGAATCGGTACACGGTTTCCCGAGGTATGACACAAAAACTTCATCCAGCGCTATCTTACAAAATGGCGTATAAACAAGGTTGTGTGTTGGCATATTTGATGTCTGTATTATATACTTACAGCATACCAAATTCGGTCTAAATTGGTCAAATGGAGTGGTAGGTATAGCAAGTTAACCTAAAAATTGTATAGTACCACCATTTTTAAAATAAGTGCCTATCTATTCTAATCACGTATGTTAACATGGCCTACCATATTATTACTAACGTGTCTAATTTGGCAATAATTGTTTGAGTAGTTTTCGAGATATAACATAAAAACTTTATTTTATCATGTAATATCCATCTGAAAATTCAATGTTTATGTGGTACTCTGTCAGCGTACGAAATTTGGCTTAGATCGGTTGAGTGGTTCCCGAGAAAAGACATAGCACCGTTAACTTTGAAGTGCTCGCCATCTTGAAAGTAAACGCCCAGTGTGGTTTAAAACTATATCAGTCGAATATCCTTACTAAGTACTATATGTGTACCGATTTGGTGAAATTCGGGTCAAGCGTCTGAAATTTTTTAGGGAGACACACATACCGACTTAATACATACACACGCAGACAGGAAAATGACCTCGTAAGCCTTTATTTCCTTCGGAAAGTAGGCTATAAACACAAGTGTAGGCAATGGCGGATACTGCACCGTCACATACTGTAGGTGTTAGTATAGGATATTCACGGTAAAGTGAGCACTTTTTGAAGTCCTCTCATCATTTGGAACTATTTTCAATAAATATATTTTATCGTAGTCTGAGACACGTTAACTTTGGAGTCCAGTGAAATATATACGTTGTGTATATTACTAACTTGGCAATATTTATTTTAAAAAGTTGTGGGGAGGATAAAAAAAACGGTTGATAGGAAAAAACTGACTAAGGCGTCAAAAGTGCTGACTTGACCGTGAACAGCCTATAGGCTAGGTGAGTGTACGTGA
>NQII01002858.1:282853-296955 GCA_002778355.1 Clitarchus hookeri
TCCCCCCACCCGGCTCATTCATCCTGGTGGTGTTCCATACTCACCTCAATTACCCTCATCTGCTCTCAAGACCTCGCTGTTAAGAGCCACCCAAATCTCTTCACTGACTATAATTTGAATGCACCGAGTGTAAAACTGAGGGAACTGTTGACAAGGAGGAAGGGAGACGTGTTGTTGAGGTGGTGAGGTTGTTGCAGGGCGTTGCCACGACTCCAGCTTCCACGTGTTCCGGGAGGGCGAGGTGGCCAACCTGGAGCTGCACATCTTCTCCAGCACGGGCCAGTCTGACGGCCTGGAGGCGCTCAGTCAGAGGCACGCCGGCGTCTTCGACGAGTTCTCCGGCCCCGCCATCCCCAGCGGCCGCGGTAGGAGCGAGGCCGCCTTCTTCAGCGACGGCAACCACTCCAAGGTGACGTATTCTACTCACGTTGGGAAGCTCGATGCTTGTAGTTCGGTAACTAACATTTTTCGCCACTAGGTAAGCGATAGTGTCGCATGTGTACCATATTTCGTCTATTTTCTACGTTAAAGAATTGCAATAATCATAAATCAAATATAAAATAACTACGTAACTTAGTGCACATTTACTCACACTTGCGCGAAACAATGCATCTTTTTGGAACTCGCACTTTAAAATGTTTTTACAGTGACGTGGGGAAAAACTACATACAGCGGTAAAACATTAAGAATGCCTGGTACATAAAATTAAGGGGCCCGCCTGCCTGCATCATTTTTCTTTCTTAATTTTTTTTTGCCGAAAAGCGCGGGAGTTATAAGGGTCACACTGGCACGCGCTACATTAGCACCATCGCTACTACTTTGCTACGGGTGCCTGTGGAACTCTCTGCGGTGACAATATAATTTTATTGATGAAAATTAATTAGTGAAGCCCAATACTGGCTACTATCGTAGTTCGACTCGTGTCCGGCTAGTGTGTTTTAAGATACAGCAGTTTAAAAAAGTAGTTTTGAACTACATTGGAGGGCTCCAAAATAATATTTGCAGCATGCGTGGTAACTTGAAAGTGCCATTCCGTCCTCGTCTGGGGTATGGTGTCTTTCCGTAGGTAAACCTCCTGCGGGCATTTCCAAACACTCAGCGACGCAGTTCAAGCGCCAGGCGGGCGGAACTCTGAAGGCCAAATACATTCATTGATGTCCACAGTTTTGTTAAGACAAAATAGAAAACTAAGAAAGCACGCTCCTAGATAACTGCGTTTGTAAACTGTGTAAGCAAATGTCTGGCCAGATCCACGTTTTTATTTTGCTCTGTACGTTGTGCGGCAGGGACAAGTAAAACTTACGGCCTGAGGAATATCTCAACATTAACATACCCCTCTGAGAAAACATTTTTCTCGAAAAGTTAGTATGAACAGATATGTAGGATTGTCCTTTCTTGGTTTGTCTATACTGCTTTCATAACCTCGTGGTTTACATGAAGAAAGTTAATTTATCCCCCACTCAATATGAACCTTTCTTTATCGAACCTTGCCTGGTACCAAGTGGTGTTTCCTGTAAGTAACTGTGCGTCTCGTAAAATAATAAATGAGGAAAATATTCACTATCTGACCATAGCGGTGAGAAGGCGACAAACTATGATGTTACTCATACAACCTGCCCGCGTAAGCTTAGCGTATTGACTTGGGGAACTGTGACTCGGATGACTGACTATGCCTCGCGTAGGGGTCCCTCGCGCGGCTACAGGCCGATTCATTGAATGCTATACTACGTCACAGAAACGTCATAATAGCGGCTTTATTCTCTTTCAATTTCTTGGAAGACTCTTTTTCCTTCAAGATTTTTGTTTTGAACACGTTCTATATTTTCTTGAATCCAAAATTTCAATCGCTTGTCACAGCTTTTCTGGTAGTATTAATGCAAGTAATCTAATAATGATAGAGTTGTGTGCTCACATTTAAAGTGTTTACGTAATAAGGACTCGTATTTTAAAAAAAATGTACAATAAAATGAAGAAAATTTGTTGGTGTTTAACCAATTACATATTTTCGTGTTGTACGTGAGTCGCAGATACTTCTAGAAATTTACTATTAGTAATTTTTAAACTGGCTTCATTAAAAATTTGTAAGAGAAATTTCATGTGAAGACTTGAAAGCTTATTGAATGCAATTCATCGAAAGACGAATTAAGTGAAATTTTTCAATAAATATTTGGTCGTGTGAAATGGCATTACGCTTCCATCGACGTCCGTTGGCACGGTCTCTTGAATTTCTCACCTGCGACCAGCCTCTACGCCCTACGCCCTACGCCACGCGAATCCCGAGTTAACGTGGAAACGAAGTTCTTGGTGTGGAAATTCCGTAATATTACAACACTAAAACGAAGTCTATCCGATGAAGCCGCGTCTTACAGTCGATAACTAACGTGGTGTCACAGCTTGGGCTGAAATTGATGAAATAAAACTAAGTACTTCGGAAAAGTGGTGGCGGTCGAGTATTTATCACTCTGGCGCACACACTCGCACGTGAATCCCAAGACGTAACTCTCGTTATGAAAAGCGTTACCTAACATGATGCACAATAAAAGAAATCAAGTTTTAAAAATTGCTATTATCGTTATTTAAAACTGGCAAAGGATCAAAATATACATGTTACCTTTCCCGTGTAAAATAATTAAAAACAAATGTAGAGTTTATTATTATATTTTTTACAAATGAAAAATTCTGTTTCAAAGATCTGCGGGTACGAATACTGTACCTTTCCAAGGATGTGCCGATTTGCGTGAGAAGTGCTGTACACGAGGAATGGACAGTACAATACACCTCAAAACAATAATTCCATACGAATATATTATGTACGTGTGCCCCATGTACGATGGTCACCGAGTTATGGGCCCATCTTGCTATGTCCGCGGTGGAAAGTTGGTACACCCCTGATTGTGTACAGTATGTGGTAGACATGGACGTGGAGTGGGTGTTGCTAAACCCGCTTCATTGTTGACATGGAATGCACGTCGGGTACAAAGCGTTTGACAGACCAGTCGTACTGTGACTGCCTGCAACAGGTGCGTGTAGGCTGTCCGCGGTAAGGCGAGTACTTTTAAGGCCCTTGTTACCTTTTCCTTTCAGCAATTTTTTATCCTATAACAATTTGTTAAAATAAATATTGTCATAGTAATAAACATAGTGTGTATATTCCACTGCATTCGGAAGACAACGTCTAAGGCTAAAATAAAATACATTTATTGACTATTATTCCAAGTGTGTTTCAAAAGTGCTCACTTACTCCGGGAATAGCGTATACGTGCATGTGCGTCTCGAGTATGTACCACCGGACATGATACACCGCATGTCATGATGTATCGCTGCCACTCTCCAGCAGAGGCCTGAGCCCTTCTGGAAGAGCGGTTCCCGCACTGGAGGATGGGCCGTGAAGGTCGAAGCGCCTGCCCTGCGCGTTCCCCTGACCGGAACCCAGTGTAGTATTGCTTGTGAGCACGTCTCAGGACCATCGCTTACGTAGCACCTGTTACGGGCATTGCAATGGTTCGCCGCCGGGTGGGTCAAGGTTGCCAGCACATCCGTGAAACATCTGAGGCGTTTGAACATGTCAGTCANACAGCACATCCGTGAAACATCTGAGGCGTTTGAACATGTCAGTCACTGACGCAACGTGCATTTCGATCATCTCTTGTAGGAGTGAATTACTGCTGGCACATATGCACACCGTAACAAATAAATGTAAATTTACACATTTTTTTTAATTTGATATTTTGTGTGTATAATTTGTAATAACAACCAAAGTACGTGTAATTTTACACACATTTTCTTAAGGATACAGTGTATACTGAANACGTCTCAGGACCATCGCTTACGTAGCACCTGTTACGGGCATTGCAATGGTTCGCCGCCGGGTGGGTCAAGGTTGCCAGCACATCCGTGAAACATCTGAGGCGTTTGAACATGTCAGTCACTGACGCAACGTGCATTTCGATCATCTCTTGTAGGAGTGAATTACTGCTGGCACATATGCACACCGTAACAAATAAATGTAAATTTACACATTTTTTTTAATTTGAAATTTTATGTGTATAATTTGTAATAACAACCAAAGTACGTGTAATTTTACACACATTTTCTTAAGGATACAGTGTATACTGAANTGTGTATAATTTGTAATAACAACCAAAGTACGTGTAATTTTACACACATTTTCTTAAGGATACAGTGTATACTGAAAGTCTTTCGTAAAAATGCATAAATATACGGCTTAGTAAACATAATGATGGTGTTAATTTACACATTTTGAAGTATGTGTAAAAACACACATACTCTCTGTATTAAAACTTTTAATTGCGTATTTGTACTGCAACATGGTCTTTGTATAAACACTCAATGTCAGTGTAGTTGTACATCTTTCATTGCGTCATTTTATAATGACCATGTACAAATAAACATTTGCATTACATTCTGGAGTATCTGTGAGCGTATATTTACACAAATGTTCGGTAATTTTACTTTTATTGCGTGTAATTTGTCAAAACGTGTACAGTATTTGTAATTTTACACCAAAGTTCCTAGGAGTTTTAAGGTAACTACGTGTATTTGTTTAAAGCACGTGATCTAGCGGTAGGGAGTAGAACTACTTCGAACTCCATTTGTGTGTTCAAAAGTAAACTTAACTTCCACTAATGGGATACGCTGTCTTTTGCATATAACTACGTATTATATATTTGAAGTCAATTGTTATCCACTTCATGGATATAATTTCTTAGAACTCTATTAAACTACCAATTTACAAAACCGAGTGCAATAACCTAAAAATTGTAAAACTACACAAACACAGTATGCGAATAAAGATGCAGTTGTAAAGGACCGTATGCTGATGGTAAAATTGCTTAGTAAAACAGAGAAAAATGTACAAAAATGGTTTATTTACAATTACAGTGAATCTGTGTTTTACTATTTTGTAAGCTAAAAAAGACACATACACTGTGGTGAAATAACAATTGCTATGTCTGTTTAATATACTGATTTGTATGATAAATTTACTTGGACTTAGAGTAAAAAAAAATCATTGACGTATGTAGGTGTAAAATTACACCGACTTTAGTAGAAACACTGCTGCCACATACATTATGTGTAAAATTGCACAATTTTTTACAGTGTGAATAGTGTTGTAGTGACACTAACAGGGATATATAAATTACGGGTATAAACAATTGCAGCAGAACCTTGGAAGTTCTTACCTCGGGAACCTTCCAACTCAGGACTGTATGTTCATATTAACTTGTTCTGTTTTAGGTGTACTGGCCACAGTCAGGTTACTTTCCACATAAATCGACACACTCTGTATAATCACCCTCAAAATTATGATGTTTTGAAACATGTTTTAAAATAGGCAATGGTCATAGCTAGTTGTAGTTACGCGTAGAAATATCAAAAAATGAAGAATGGATTAGCATTTACTGGACATTCTTAACTTTGGCATCAACTAAAATTCTGGAAAGACAAAAGATAATCGTTACACATCATGCCGGTGAAACACACGCAATAAAATAATTATTCTTGTACTATTATTTAATTAGCTCTAAATATACACTTTCAAGTAAAACCCCATTAACAATCGCTTTTTACAAGCTAAGTCCTTACTACACTGTTTTTATTTTTAAATCTGACACTTGGTTCACCCAGTAAGGCTTTAACGTCTGCCTATTTTGTCTTTAAATTTTGTCTCAATATTTATAATTGAAATGCGGGCAGGCCACTTAACAAAATTCCAAAAAATATTTCCATAATGTTCGAAAAAAAAAAAAGAACAATTATTTTGAGCTTTTTCCAAAAATACTAACTTTGTTCAGTTTTAAGATTTGTACGAAAAAAAAATACAAACGTAAAATTACTATAGCTCATTTCAACTCTTTTAAAATAAATTTAGAATCTTGGACGCGGTTGCTTCCAACTTTTCTGCAGCCCTACTTTAGTTCTACTTTCAGGATATTCCTCCGCCTCATGCAAACAAAGCTTAACCAAGTCCAGGTAATCACACCAAAGTGACTATGCGCCGCATTCGTGCGCATTCACTTTAATAATATTTTGCATAAGAACTATTTCTTACCGGGCATTGCCAACGCCTATTTTCTCTCTGTTTTTTATTTATGTTAGTTACGAATTACATTTTATAATTTATAAATAGAATATAAATAAAATTCCCTTTTTTAAAGAATATCGTACTTTTAGGTTATTTTATGTTGAAACAAGTATAAAACTGTTATTATAGATGGCATATTTAGCATACACATCATACATGGGGTGATGTTTCAGACGTTTGATTCAGAAAGTGTGAAGAAACCACAAATAGACTATAGTCCAGTGGAGGGGGGGGGGCAAGTAAATAGCATATGGGAAGGGAGTCTTGCCCTATGACGGGGCAGCAGACCGTTGTGCCGCCCAAGTGGCACGGGACGAGGCCCCAGGCTGGACCATCGCTGGAAACGGAAGGGCGCCATGCTATCCACGCGTGACATTCCACACTGGGGATCGCAGGGACCCGAACCCGGACCCCTTCCGGGAGGAAATAGTATTCTAACCGTGCGTATACTCGGCCATGTACGCTCTTAATGGGTAATTGAGCACTTTTGAAACCAACCTTTCACAAATGTCACTATCCCTACCTGCATATTTGTTAACGGGCATACCAACTCGCTTACGCTCTGTAAAGTTGGTAACGACGAGGGTAAAGCAATGTCGTGTCTTAACGTTGAATTAAAAGTATTAGATATATATTTGCGAATACTGGAATGATGTCTTATTTCTTTCTGTTTATAATGTTTATAGATGTAACAGTCAGGTAATTTGAAAAACATTTACTGTGCTAATAGGTTCACAGTTTCATTTCACCGGCGCATGAATAAAGTGAGAAGATCCATAGCAATGCTGATGTTACATAATGGCGGATTTATACACAACGTGCATAAAACTATATTTTAGCAGGGCTTTCAAAAGTGCACAGTTTGCCCAGGTTCACCTTAGTAACCTGGCTACTGCACAACACGACGCACTGTTTAAAGTGATTCGCGCCGCGGCTATAGTAAAGTGAACATTTTCGAAAGCCCTGCTAAGTTTATACTTTCAGCCCATTGGTAGCGTATGTTTTCGCGTGCCTATCAAAATAAACACTGTCATTTGACTTTCAGCTGGTGTTTACATCAGCTGGCTTATAAATAATTTGCTTACCCACTAAATAAACGACGAAAAGTAGTAAATATTGTATTCAGCAATATAAACACGTTCACGTTAATTTCAGTAAACAATATTGGTTAGTAAATATCGGTTGATGCTCACAATTATTTTCTGTTTGGATATCGATTAATGCCTTTAACTGCAGTTAACACTTCCGATGTCATAATAAAATATGTTTGGTTTAAGTTGTCGACAGAAAAGCGGAAGAGTTAAACATTATTTTTCCCGTTATAAAACAACGGCAAGATATTTCGAACATTCACGTTTAGAAAGTGGGAATAGTTGAAACGTTTGCCTGTTATACGTGCCATGCTCGTAAGAAAGGCAAACTTCCAGGAAATACGGTGTATTTACTCCTTCACACAAAATCAATGTACCATAAACAATCGTTAAATGACCTAAGAATTACGATAAGACGTTTACAAGTAGAATTACAGTCCATAAATAATTCACAAATCAATATTTTAATACAGAACTACACACCGAAATTAACTGTGACTTTGTAACACACGCTTTTGACCTATAAGAATGAATAATAATTAACACGTAATTTTTATGTTTAACGGGCTCAATATTATTTTTCACGCTATTTATTTTGTTTTTTGTGACAAGATTTATTTATTTGTTTTCAAACAGTCNACGGGCTCAATATTATTTTTCACGCTATTTATTTTGTTTTTTGTGACAAGATTTATTTATTTGTTTTCAAACAGTTCTTAATATTTATTTTATTTTGCAACCATATTTTTATTTAGCCGCATATATATATTTTTATATTGTGTATGTGTGCTTACAAAGCCATATGACTCTTTGCATTTTTGATCGTTGGGGGTATTTTTAAGTGGCAGTACAGATGAATTNGTGTGCTTACAAAGCCATATGACTCTTTGCATTTTTGATCGTTGGGGGTATTTTTAAGTGGCAGTACAGATGAATTTGAATTGTAACCCTCGTGATTGGTTAGCTTTTAAATAACGTTCTTAAGTTAAGTTTTTGAGAAGGAAGGCGGACATCTTGTTACGCGATGTCAGGCAGCCAGCCCGGGTGGGCTGTGCACTAGCCATTACAATTAGATTTTTAATATTGAAGTCAGAGTTCGCACTCCTGAAAATGCAGGCCGTCTATTAGTGACCAAGACGCCAGGTGTTTTAAGCAATTTGCTAATACAACATTTTTGGTAATTTTATATTTTTATGTGTAATTTCATAAAACAACTAAAGTATTTGTATGCGGCGTTGATATTACATTACGAGTAACTACAAAAATTGTCATGATGCCATGTAACTGCTCAACAGAAATTATCTCAATTTTTACAGCATACATCTACAGTAATATTTGTCACTCGTTATAAGTTTCATGGAAATTCGTCCAGCCACGCAGATTTTAAAGCACATAACACTAGCGTTTGCTATGACCTACTGCTTTACTTACGAAACAAAAAACACTGTTCGCTTATGAAATTTTAAATGCCTACCCCGATATGAACGTCACTTCTCCAGAATACTAAAAACGCAATACCTAGCTGATGACAATGTATTTCACAAAACTGCATCCACACAATTAACACAGAATATAATTTTAATGTAAAAAACTTACCTTGGAGATTAGTCGTGGAAGCTAGTACTTACTGTTTGATATATAGGCTCGTACAAATTAAACTATTTGGACATATGTTAATACTGTTTTCATGCATTCCTGACACTCGAGGAATGTTTTACGTGCGGTATAAAACACTTACATGGTGTTATTGTTTCAAAACGAGTGACATACGTGCCGTGGTATTAACCAGGAAACTGGGAATCGCTCATATAAATAAGCTTTCTTTTTTTTTTTTCTAACTACTCTAAAATTAAGTGTTATGTGAGCCCGCGGTAGTGACGGGAGGTTAGTGCGTCTCAGGGCTAAGCCCCATACGCCTACAAGGAAGGGAGAATCATGCAAGGAGACGTGCATCGCGGCAAAGAGGGATTGGGCTGCCATGGCCAGCTTTAGGCCATGAAAACCTCCCTAAGTGTACTTATAGTTAACTATATATTAGAAGAGAAAGGGAAAAACCGGTATAGACACCGTAAAAGCCCTTTCGACAGGAAAGAATTTAAAAAATTGTTTCATGCATTATCATATTTAATAGAAAATGCTACAGGAGACAGATGGATAGGAGTCATGTTCTTTATTAGTGAATTGGAAATGTACTAGTAGAGAGGTGGCGGGTACTTTGATTGTTGATTGGCGCTGGTTTAACCAGAGTAATGCTTGCGCATCACTCTGGTGGGGGGAGAGCGCAATGGGGCAGGTCCCCCCCGAATTCGAATCCCCAGTGGATCCTGAAACTTAAACGTAAAATAGAATTAGGTGCCAGTGTGTGCCAGCAAGCTAGCATAGACTGGCTTTTTCAAAATTCTCGAATAGATGGTAATTAAACTGAAAGAAAAAGGGGTTATTCTTAGTCTAAGTGAACCTAAACTAGAGCTAAGTCCACGAGGNAGATGGTAATTAAACTGAAAGAAAAAGGGGTTATTCTTAGTCTAAGTGAACCTAAACTAGAGCTAAGTCCACGAGGACTGGTCAGCCTGTAGTCATCGGTAGGATTCCTCCTGGTGCCTGACTGAAGGTCAGACATTAGACATACAGCGCTGATAATTAATTAACTATAGATAAATGTTAATAATAATAATAGTAATTATAATAATAATAATACTCGAGGAAATTTATTTGGGGTTGTTGAAAGGGTATATAAGATGCTCGTCCAATCAGAGGCGAGAAGCGCTGTGATTGGCCGCGCACTGAGAAGTCGACCCGAGTTGTATTGAAAACTCGCGAAATGTATTTTGGGTCGTTGAGAGAGTATACAAGGTGCTCGTCCAATCACAGGCAAGAGGCGCTGTGATTGGCCGCGCACTGCGGAGTCGTCCCGGGNAGAGGCGCTGTGATTGGCCGCGCACTGCGGAGTCGTCCCGGGATTTGTTATTTGGCTGGCTGACACTTGGTGAAGTCCGAGTTTTATCACTAGAAGCGATTTAGGTCGCTTATAGCGTTGTGTCTCTTCAATGTCATAGTCCCCTAGGGCACTTATAAGAGGATTGGAATGTTCCTCGCTGGAATGGTAAAAACGTTCTGTCTGCTTGCGAATGACTTCGTCCAGCATTTCCTGTTTTAATTCGCGATGCAAGCATCTAATGGGCGTATATCTGGGTGCATCGACGGCCATTCTAAGGCATTTATCTTGCACCACTTGCAAAGTCCTAAAATGTGTTTGTGCACAGTAGGCCCAGGCAGGCGCTGCATAAGTGATGATGGGGCGAATCAATGATTGATATAATCGTATCCCATTGTTCTGTGACAAACCAGAGCCACAAAAAAGGGGATATAAGGCTGAAATGCGAGCATAAGCTAGATTTCTCTTGGCCTCCACATGGCGTCGCCATGTCAGCCTTTTATCCATAAGAAGGCCTAGGTATTTGACCTCATCTTTATACGGAATATTCTCCCCAAAGAGAGTGAGAAGTGGCAGATTGGGAGGAATATTCCTTAGAGTGAAAACTACAGCCTCGCTTTTACCCACATTTACTTTAATTCGCCACAGGCGGAGATAATTCTCTAGCTCATTGAGCTGTGCCTGCGCGCGCTGAGTGGCAAGTTCAGCTCTGCGAGATCGCGTATAAATTNAACCAGAGCCACAAAAAAGGGGATATAAGGCTGAAATGCGAGCATAAGCTAGATTTCTCTTGGCCTCCACATGGCATCGCCATGTCAGCCTGTTATCCATAAGAAGGCCTAGGTATTTGACCTCATCTTTATACGGAATATTCTCCCCAAAGAGAGTGAGAAGTGGCAGATTGGGAGGAATATTCCTTCGAGTGAAAACTACAGCCTCGCTTTTACCCACATTTACTTTAATTCGCCACAGGCGGAAATAATTCTCTAGCTCATTGAGCTGTGCCTGCGCACGCTGAGTGGCAAGTTCAGCTCTGCGAGATCGCGTATAAATTACAGTGTCATCTGCATATATACCTAAATTGATATGCCAGTTAGGAGGACGCGGGATATCGTGGGTGTATATATTATATAATACTGGACCTAAGATGCTGCCCTGGGGGACACCTGCCCGAATTATTTTCTTTTCTGAGGTCGCCCCTTCAATAGCAACGGAAAAGGAGCGCCTGTCTAAATATGATGCTATTAGTTTAATGTAACAATCTGGGAAGTTCTTTTCGTACAATTTGTACAGTAACCCTGCGTGGAAAACCCTGTCGAAGGCTTTTTCTACATCTAAGAACACCGCAACGGAGTAATGACGCCAGTTAAAAGTGGTAGTTATGTGCTCGGATAGTCTGACGAGCTGATGAACGGTTGAATGGACTTTCCTTAAGCCAAATTGCTCATTAGGAAAAATGTGAGCTTCGCGAATGTGATTTTCAAGGCGCCTCAATAAAACGCGCTCGTNGGTAGTTATGTGCTCGGATAGTCTGACGAGCTGATGAACGGTTGAATGGGCTTTCCTAAAGCCAAATTGCTCATTAGGAAAAATGTGAGCTTCGCGAATGTGATTTTCAAGGCGCCTCAATAAAACGCGCTCGTNGTTATATGCTCGGAAAGTCTTACGAGCTGATGAACGGTTGAATGGGCTTTCCTAAAGCCAAATTGCTCATTTGGAGAAATGTGAGCTTCGCGAATGTGATTTTCAAGACGCCTCAATAGAATGCGCTCGTGAATCTTAGAGAGCGAACTGAGNAAATGTGAGCTTCGCGAATGTGATTTTCAAGACGCCTCAATAGAATGCGCTCGTGAATCTTAGAGAGCGAACTGAGTAAGCTGATTGGGCGGTAGTTCTGTACCTGCTTCGGGTCTTTGCCCGGTTTAGGAAAGACTATAACTGTGGCACATTTCCAGGAAGTGGGAAAATGAGCGAGGTTAAAACTCGCATTTATGCACTCGGCTATGGCTTCAAGTATACTGTCAGGCAGTTGCTTGAGAGCCACAGCCTGCAGGGAATCAAACCCGGGTGCTTTACGTGGCTTCATTCGTTTGATAATTCTTTTTACCTCGTCGGCATGCGTGGGTTCTGGCTCGGCAACAGAAGGCTGCCGCAAACGCACTCGGAGGTTTCTGTAAACATGAGCCACAAATGCTGGATCTGAGGGATCAGCATTGGGCTGGAAAGCTAGTTCTAAGTGATCAGCCACAGCCTCAGCCTTTTGCTGAGGAGTGTAGGCCGTGTCTGCAGCGCCTTGAAGAGGCGGGATTGGATCGCGTCTCTTAGTAAACGCTTTAGTCATGTGCCATAAACTGTTGTCTGAAGTGCTTAAATGGGACAGTTTGTCATTCCAAACTTCTGCTTGCCAGGTTTTAATATCAATATCGATTCGCTCTCTAAGTTCGTTTATTTCGGCTTTAATTAGCCTAGTACGAATCCGGGAATAGCGCCTACGCAGCCTATTTTTGCGCGAGATCAACTCTCTGATGTGGTCAGATAGTGTATCTGTGCGCGTCCTCGGGGTTTTTTCCGGGACAAAATTACTAATTCCCTTCTGAATTAGATCTGTGATGTGAACCACAGCACAGTCCAATTCGTCCGGAGTATTGACAGAAGCTGGCATATTCACTTCCTCGTCCAGGTACTCTCTAAATCCAGGCCAGTTCGCATTCTTGTAATCTTTAATTTTACGACTTGGCATGTTGTCAGTATCAACATCATTGAACAACACGCGGACAGGATAATGGTCCGAAGCCAATTCGTGGAGCACTTCTAATTCTAAGGTCATGTGAAGGCCTTTATTAAGCCCGATATCTAATATATCGGGTCTGTTATTAATATATGCCACAAATGTGGGCTCGCTGGGCGCTATAACACAGTAATTCTGATGCTCCTGGTGTCTAAATAAACAGTTCCCATTGGCTGTACGCGCGTGGCAGCCCCAAGCGGGATGTTTAGCATTTAAATCGCCGACAGCTAGTAGAATTGGTGAAGCATTAATTAGTTTGTTTAAATCAGCGCGTAAAAGAGTGCGTCCTGGCGGGCAGTAAACAGAGTAAAGTGAGATTTGTTGTTGGCCTAATTTTACTTTAATTCCCACGGCTTCTAGTCTTTCTAGTTCAAGAATTTTAGCTGGGGAGCACGCGATAGTATGGTGTATTAAAATTAACACCCCCCCACCATACTGGTCCCTATCTGAACGATAGCATTTAAAATCCGGGATTGAGAATCTAATTTGTGGGGACAAATGCGTTTCATTAATTGCAATAATAGAAACCTGGTGCCGAGAAATAAAATCTGTCAGCTCGTGTTTCTTATTGCGAACGCCTCGGGCGTTCCAATAAGCAATACTATTAATGGTACTTATACTACGAGAGGGCAGAATGAAGTTCTGCCCTCTAGCTAACATTACCCGGCTTAGGAGCTAAAGGTGGCTTCGGAAGCACAGTCAGGGCGAACCCAAGTAGTGCTTGACACTTATTGTATTGTCTTGCCCTTTATTTGGGTCCGTCCAGATTGTAAGGAGAGTGAAAAGGGTTTCCAGCAGCTCAGCGAGTGCTGGATTCCCTTGAGCCTTGGGGCATGACTGTATTATGTCGAACACAGCAGGCCTTGCAACAGCAGAAACTGGGGCGACAGGAGATGGTCTCGGAACAGCCACTGTGGCGCGGTCCGGGACGGGAGCTGGCCTCTGATTGGCCGGCACCTGATTGGGCGGTACCTGATCTCGTCTGGGAGACGCACAAGGGGTTGGGGCAGCTGGCTGCTGCTGGCTAGCAACAGCAGTCTGCTGCTCCGGTTTCTTGCCCACCTTAGGCCGAGTTTGGTGGCTCGCCTTTCCCTTATTAGGGTGCGCAGGGACAAACACTTGGCGCCTAGGCCTTGAGGGGTTCGCGAGAACTGGATATTCCAGCTCATTGTAGCCCAGTAC
>NQII01002858.1:299608-312131 GCA_002778355.1 Clitarchus hookeri
TCTCTAAGTTCATTTATTTGGGCTTTAACTAGCCTGGTACGGAGCCGGGAATAGCGTCTGCGCAGCTTATTTTTGCGCGAGATCAACTGTCTGATATCATCAGGCAGTGTATCTCCGCAAGTCCGCGGGGTTTTTTCCGGGACAAAATCACTTATACCTGTCTGAATTAATTCCGTGACACGAGTGACAGCGGAGTNCCGGGACAAAATCACTTATTCCTGTCTGAATTAATTCCGTGACACGAGTGACAGCGGAGTCTAATTCTTCGGGAGTAGTAATAGGAGCTGGGAGATTGATTTCCTCGTCCAGGTAATCTCTAAAGCCAGGCCAGTTCGCATTCTTGTAATCTTTAATCTTCCGAGTTGGCATGTTGTCAGTTTCAACAGCGCTGAACAACACGCGGACCGGATAATGGTCCGAAGCCAACTCGTGGAGCACTTCTAGTTCTAAGGTCATGTGAAGGCCTTTATTGAGCACGATATCAAGTATATCGGGCCTATAATTAATTACTGAAGGCTGAAAAGTAGGTTCTGTGGGCGCTTGTACACAATAAGTATGGTGCTCTTGATGGCTAAATAGTGTATTCCNATTGCTGAAGGCTGATAAGTAGGTTCTGTGGGCGCTTGTACACAATAAGTATGGTGCTCTTGATGACTAAATAGTGTATTCCCATTGGCTGTACGCGCGAGACAGCCCCAAGAGGGATGTTTAGCGTTTAAATCGCCCACAGCGAGTAAAACCGGAGATGCATTAATTAAATTATTTAAATCTGCGCGTAAAAGAGTGCGGCCTGGCGGGCAATAAACAGAATAAATTGAAACTTGTTGGTTTCCTAGCTTTACTGTAATTCCTACTGCTTCTAGTGTAGTTAATTGTAATATTTTAGCTGGAGAACACGCGATAGCATGGTGTATTAAAATTAATACTCCACCACCATGCTGATTTCTATCTGAACGAAAACATTTAAATCCAGGGACTGAAAACCTGGTTTGTGGAAGCAAATGCGTTTCATTAACCGCAATTATAGGAACCTGGTGGCGAGAAATAAAATCTATCAGCTCTTGTTTCTTATTTCGAATCCCATTAGCATTCCAATAAGAAATATTATTATTTAAACTAAACCTATGAGAGGGCGATTTGTGGTCCGCCCTCTATTGGCCATTAGAAGACCGTGGAAGGATTATGAGGGCGAGCCCCATGAGAGCCTGACACTTCTCGTCCTGGCCTTTCGTAGGGTCCGTCCAGATAGCTAATAATGCGAAGAGCTACTCCAGCAGCTCGATAAGGGCGGAGTTACCTTTTGCAATTGGGGAATTTTTAATAAAATTGAAGAGGTCGGGCATTGCTAAATTTTCAGCCGCAGTCGGCTGACTAACCTGGCTAGGTCCCGCACTGGCCGGGACTGGAGCTGGTCGTGAAGCGGCCAGCACTCGTGGAGGTGTAGGCTCCTGTGAGGCAGGCGCCTGCTGCTGGCGAGCAACAGTCGGCTGCGGGCGTTGTTTCCCCACCTTAGGACGAGTATTGTGGCTCGCCTTTCCCTTAAATAAGGGGCCTGGTGCTGGGTAGGGACGCCGAGGACGCGGGTTGTTCGCCAACACAGAGTAATCTAGTTCATTTCCCAGAACACTGTACTGATTAGACATCGGGATTGGGCCATGGGCGTATCCAGGCACGAAGTTCTGCGTCTGGGTGCGCCTATCGCTACGCCCCTGCACAGTGGTCCACTGGTCAGGGTGAGGTTTGGCCCAGGGGGCTGGAGGAGCAACATATAATTGGCGAGGCGGAGGAGAAGGCTGCTGCGACAGCTTGCTTTGCTGCTGACGTTTCTTGCGTTCGTCAGCAGGGAGGAAGCGCCACTTTTCAGTTTTGTAAGCTGTGCAGCCTTTGAAGTTGGCTGCGTGACTGCTCCCGCAGTCAACACAACGCCTAGACGAGAAGTCGTCCTTGTTCTCCAAGGTACAACTAATAGTCGTGTGTGCCTCGCCACAGAGGCGGCAGCGAGCTGGGGCGCGACACAGTCTAGCTGAATGGCCGAAACGCTGGCAGTTGCTGCACTGCGCAGGGCCTTCTGGTCGCTGAAAATCGACTACCCAGACAACTAAGCCGCATAGGCTGCGTATGGAGTAGATAGTGCGTGAGTGGTCGCTGTTAGGCAGCTCTACCACAAACATGTTGAGCGGCTGCCTGTTTATTATAGACAGCTTCTGAAAAATTGAAAGGGGCTGGAAGCCTATTGCTTCTAGTTCTTCCCGGATGAACTCCACCGGGATGGATTTATCTATGCCCTTAACAGCAACCTTGATAGGCAGCTCGCTGCGAGGAGTGAGGACTGAAAACCTCACTCTCTGTGCCTCTAATAGGCGAATGGCTGAGTTGTAGTCCTGAATTGACTTGGGGAGGTACTGTACTCCCTGGGGGACGACTCTATTTGTTGTCGGCTGCAACAAATTGGCTCTAAACACGCGGCAGATCGTGGTGTAATCACACTCTTTAGTATGGTACACCGTGATCGGGCGCAAGTCTGGGCGTGGAGCTGGCTGGGCAGGCGCTGGTGGAGGAGGCGCGTCCTGATTGGCCGGTCCGGGCGGCGAATCGGCTTCCATCTCGTTGCTGCTAGCGGCTGCGGTGGCCGTCTCGGAGAACTTCCTTCGCTTGTTTTCTCCCTCCTCTCGTGCGGGCGGCTCCATGGACTCGTCCATATTGACGAGACGTCCCCCCGGGAGTACCGGCGGTGGGGGGAGGGTGGGNGGCGGCTCCATGGATTCCTCCATGGCGATGAGAAGTCCCCCCAGGAGTTCCGGTGGAGGGGGGAAGGGGGCGACTAATAAATGAATCTAAGGCCTAGCTAAACCCTATAAACAACAGTCCTCCACAAACTGGCTTTTCTAACTGCTTCTCTCTACCGGAAACACAGCCAGGAAAAACCAGCCGCTTGAACCACAATTAATTAAAAACCTGGCTAGGCAATATTACCTTTTTCCCGAGTTTTCACAAGGAAAAACCCGGGACTGGTGATGCTGAACGTAGTCCTCTTCTAACAAAAAATACTTGTTCACACTGGCCTGGAACAAGCAAGTTACCAGCACGATTCGCCGCAGTTTGTTTTGTTTTAATATTTGTTTTATTCACAACTTATGACACTGTACAGGTGTAATATATATAACAGGAACAATGTTTGACAGAATACATGTATACCAGCTCATATATTTGAGCTCTTCTACAGAACAAGATTGCGGGAGGAACCATAACTGGAAAAGAGAGAGAAACAAACATTAGTAAATGAAACTGGGGAAAAATTCTCCAAAAACCCCGAATGGAAATTGTAAACATTTAAAGAAAACTTAAAAACTAAAAGCAAATTCATGGAAATTAATGACGAGCTAGGAAGTAGTAATTAGAACAGGAAGTAAGTAATGAAGTGGCGGGCAAGGCGCCCACAACCATAGGTGTAAATAAAATTGATACTGGAGGTGGTAAGAAATAAAAATGTCGCGGCGGGCAAGGCGCCCACAACCTTAGGTGTTATTGTATGTGTATATTAGCATAATTTGTAAGTGAAAGAAACCATATAGTAAGACTGAAGAAAAGGAAAGTGTAGTAAAAAGCTCGGGAGTATTAGCCGAGAATTCGCTTATTCGCTTATATATTAGGTGGCCTGCACCCCTAAGTAATTTCTCCTTCTTGGACTCGCAGGTCAATGTGCTTAAGCCTTAAAGGCTTCTGCACTTACCTTGGTATTTTCATGAACNGGAAAGTGTAGTAAAAAGCTCGGGAGTATTAGCCGAGAATTCGCTTATTCGCTTATATATTAGGTGGCCTGCACCACTAAGTAATTTCTCCTTCTTGGACTAGCAGGTCAATGTGCTTAAGCCTTAAAGGCTTCTGCACTTACCTTGGCATATTTCATGAACTTGGTGAAATGAATGAACATGGTAGAATGATTTCGTGGGTGATATTGAATAGTGTGATGCTTGGCCATCGGGGATCCCCTCCTCCACCTCCTCACACCCGCAGCAGTATTAATGCTGCGGCCGCAAAGTGGGAAGGAGGTTGTAGCCACTGGAACCTCCACCCGACCCCTCAGACACCATTGCTGGCATCATGAGCAGCCTGGCTTTAAGTTTCCAGTCTGGAGAATGCAGCTCTTCACATATCTGCTCTCGAGCCGCACCCAGCTGCAGTTTTTACCTCCCCTTCTTTAGAGAGCCTTGTAAGGTGTAACCCCCTCAGGCCCCCCTTGGAAGGGGGAGTGGTAGTGATCGGACTTGCGGGTTTTATCCTCGCCAGAGGTCCTTTGGTAGGCTTACTGAGTTTTTAGGCTCGTGCCAGAGGCCTATTACTGCAGCTGGAATTCGACAAGAGGCGAAATGTTACTTGCTAACATTTCTCCGGGCCTCCCTAGGATGTAGGTGGATATCTGGTGCTGTGGAATGAAACCTAAGGTGTATACCAAATATAAAAATATGAATGTCGGGTTCAGTCATTTCTTGGCAGTACATGGCAGACACCGAAGCAGAAGCAGCAGCCCCAGCAACGGCCCCACCCCAGGCGAACCCCCCGAAGAAAGGAAGGGCGGCCCCAGGGAAGCCACGAGCCAGGCCAGCACACCCACACACCACCAGAGACAGAGACAGTGAGGCTCAACCAGGGCCCCCGGAATTATGCGGGTGTGCAGCCTATAACAAGTGTACAGAACACAGTGCGTATGTATGCATTCATTCTTCCTTTCACACAGTTTTTTAATTTTTTATTTGGTTTTTTTGATTTTGATTTTATTTTTATTTTGTTTTTTATTCATTCATTCCTCCATTCATTCCATAATACATACGCACAATACTTCACAAAATTCATTGCAGGCTTGCTACATAGTCATACACAGTGATTAAATAATATGGTCCTAAAATTATAAGAATAAATCGGGATAATAATAATGATAGTAATAATGATAGGATATATGTAACATGTGTAAGGCCGGAAGTGGCACTGTCAAGAAATATATATACACGGATAAATACAAATATGTACAATCAGCCTCAGAATCATGTTGCTGGAGGGAGGACGAGAGCCTTGGGTCGCCTGCGCCTCCACACTAGCCTTTCGTCGTAGTTTGCCAACTCACGAACCAGGGGGTTTTCTACCGTCGGTATCGTCTTGTACAGTTCTGTGGCCAGCTTCCGCACATGATGTTCAAAAGGATCCACTCTTAGTTCTGCGTGGAGCTGGTCATTCCTTGTGTACCTGGGTGCGTTCGTAATCATACGAAGGACTCTGCTCTGGAAGCGCTGAAGTTTCCGGAGGTGACAGTTATGTNTTCCGGAGGTGACAGCTAGCTGCCGTCCCCCAGACGGATGAGGCGTAGGTGAGAATGGGGCGGATGAGTGACTGATATATGATTACACCATTTCTGGTGCGGAGTGAGCTGTGGCGGTGAAGAAGTGGAAACAGCTGCCTTAGCCGAGAGTTGGCTTTGGCGAGCTGAGTATGAATGTGGTGCTTCCAGAGCAGTTTCCTGTCCATTATCACACCCAGGTACTTGACCTTATCGCGGTATTCAATTTGCTGACCACAGAACTGAAGTCGCGTCGTCGGGTTTAGTCGTCTGGTGCTGAAGTCTATGGCTTCCGTCTTGCTGGCATTCGCCTTAATGCGCCATTTGGCCAGCCAGGGCTCGATTTCATCCAGGGCAGCCTGTACGTGGCTGATGGCCCGGTCTCTGCTCATCGACGACGCGAACACGATGGTATCATCGGCGTAGCATCCAATGCTAGCCTCTCCAACTCGTGGCATGTCATTGATGTACAGATTAAACAGGACCGGGCCTAGAATGCTGCCCTGGGGAACTCCCGCTTTTACCTGGCAGACTGTGGATGTTTCACCGTCGAGACTGACATGAAATGTACGAGATGACAGATACGACGAAATGAAACGAATGATGTAGGGAGGAAATCTATATTGATGAAGTTTGAAAAGCAGACCAGGATGATAGACCCTGTCGAACGCCTTTTCTATGTCTAGAAGGGCGACGACAGTATGAAACACTATAAGATACCTGAAGCACCGAAGGTCTCACTCGGCCCACTGCTGGTGAACTGTAGAGTGCCCACATCGGAACCCAAACTGTTCGTCACGAAGTATGTGGTGAGATGAAATGTGTGCTACCACCCTTCCATTCACCACTCTCTCCAGAAGTTTGGAGAGAGTAGAGAGCAGACTGATGGGGCGATAGCTGGTGGGAAGTGAGGGTGGTTTACCGGGCTTTAGGAAAGTCACCACCCTGGCCTGCTTCCATCTATCTGGGAAATGATTATGCTTGAGTATGAGAGAGAAGAACTGAGCTAAAACACAGATGAATTCAAATGGAATGTGTTTTAGCAAGATGTACTGAATATGATCCTCTCCTGGTGCAGTGTTACGTCTGGTGGATTTCATGGCTGATATCAGCTCGACGGGAGTGACATCAATGGTTTCCTCGGAGTTTTCCCCTCCTAACACGNGGTGGATTTCATGGCTGATATCAGCTCGACGGGAGTGACATCAATGGTTTCCTCGGAGTTTTCCCCTCCTAACACGTCTGCCAGAGTCTGCACTAAGGTGGCCTCGTGCTCGTCATCGCCATCACCTTCATTAGGGCGGAATGTTTCTTCTAGAGCCCTGGCTAGCACTTCTGCCTTGTCAGCAGGTGTGTAGGCCACCCCCGTGGCATGCGTGAGTGGCGGGATAGTGGAGTAGTTCCCAGTCAGGCGTCGTGTCATTTTCCACAGAGAGTTGTCTGCGACCTCGAGAGCAGCCACAGTGGTGTCCCACTGTTGCGCCCTGAAGTCGCCGACCAGCGCCTCCACTATGTCCTGTGCTTGTCGGTACTGCTCTCTGTGGAAAATGTCTTGTGTTCGTTGCCACAGCCTCTTGTGTTTGTTTCTGAGTGTGATTGCTTTCTTGATGGATGTAGGAAACTGTGTGTTTGTGTTTTTGGGTGTGGCTGTTGTTAAAATGGCTTGTTCTATAATTATTGCTGTGTTGTCTATGTGTTTCGGTGTATTTATTGATTCTACTGTGTGTTTTAGTGTGTCAGCCTTTTCAATGAGTGTTAGTTGATAAGAATCCCAGTCAGCCTTCTTATAGTTAAATTTATGTGTGTGTGTGGTGCAAGATGAGGGCGTGATGAGTGATGAATGTCCATGAAAACAGGTAAATGATCGCTGGAAAGAGCTGTGTCGGTGTAGAGTCTGTACTGGAAATTATTTCCCTTATTCAGGATAATATCCAGTACATCTGGTGTATGATGTGGGTGATCTGGGATGTATGTGGGTGTGTTTGGTGCATCTACTATATATGTGTGTGTGCTGGCGTGTCTGTGCAATATTCTGCCATGTTGATTGATTTTATTGGAATGCCAGTCTGGATGTTTGGCGTTCAAGTCGCCTGCTATAAGTACTCTCGGAGATACTTGCAATAGCATGTCTATTTCACTTGGATCTAGTGGTGAATGAGGAGGGATGTAAGCAGCTATGATTGTAACAGGATGATTGTGAATGTAAATGTCAATAGCAGTGGCTTCTATGTGTTGTAGCTGAGGTAGTGGATGTGTATGATGGCGAATGGAGCGATGAATGAGAGTGGCTACTCCCCCTCCGTGTGTGTCTCTGTCTTGTCTGTAAATATTGTAATCTGGAATTTTGTGTGTTTTATTAGGTTGAAAATATGTTTCTTGTTTGCAAGTCCCCTCGCATTCCAGATGAGAATGCGGGGTGTGTGTGTGTTTGATGGTTGTGCTGTCATTACTGTGTGTCTGTGGGTTGCTGAGTTTGATGTAGCAGCAGCAGTGCTTTCTGTAAAAATAGTGTTGTTGATAAAAATTGCTGCTGGAGTGTTCTAGTCTGGTCTGCCCATTGTGTGATCTGGTGTATAATTAATTCATAAAAAGTCTTGGTGTTGGAGTGTGTGTAGCCAGGTATCTCCTGCATTATCGCATGGAACTTCTGAAATGACAGAAGTTCCTGCGCTTTGCTGACAGGCAGGGGAGCCTGGCGTGTTTGTGGAGGTTGAGTGAGAATTTGGTGTGTATTGGTTGGTGCAGGTGGTTGAGAGTGTATGGGTGGGTGTGTGCGAGTCGGCTTTTCCTGTGTTATATGTTTAAATTTGTTGTTACAAAATATTTGAGTTTCAAGAGATTTAAATGTTGGTGTTTCAGATATTGTGCTGGGTGGTTTTTGTGTTTGTGGTTTTGGTTTACTTTGTTTTGCTGTGGGAATATGTGATTTCTGTGGCTTGTTTACTTGTGTTTGTGGTTGTGCTTGTTTGATAATTTGTGAAAAAAGCTTTTTCCTTAAATCGGGCTGCTGTGTGGAGCCGACTCGCGCTTGTGTGTAAACTTGGTGTGGTGGAGCACTAAGCAGTGGCTGCCTTTGTGCTCCTTGGTACGTCTGGTGTGTGTTAGGCTGTGGTGCGTTATGTGGTCTGGCCCAGCGCAGCTTCACTGGGCACTGAGAATAGGCAGCCGAGTGCTCCTGCCTGTAGAGGGCGCAAGTAGGCCTGTCCTGTGTGCAGTCGCGGCGGGGATGGTTCCCACCGCAACGCACACAGCACTCTGCGCATTCGCACTGGCGTGCCGTATGCCCCAGCTTCTGGCACCTGAAGCACTGCACTGGACCCGTCGGTGGGATGTAACTACTCCANGTTCCCACCGCAACGCACACAGGCCTCTGCGCATTCGCACTGGCGTGCCGTATGCCCCAGTTTCTGGCACCTGAAGCACTGCACTGGACCCGTCGGTGGGATGTAACTACTCCAGTACAGTCGTGTGAAGCCCAGCACTCGTGGAATGGCCTTTAGGCGTGTCAGGGTGTCCTCAGGTGTTCCCTCCACATCCACCTTGTAGAGACCGAACTGCTGTCTGGTGCGCCTGCTGGTCATCTGTTGCACCGAAGTGGCCCTTAGGTGCTGCGCCAACTGCTGCTGTATCAGGTTAACATCTTCCCCACCTGGGAGTCCGCCCAGAACGACTCGCAGGGGACATTTCTCCTGGCGAGCGAACTCTATCTTCTTATTGCGCAGCGCAGCCTGGGCCCTCCGGAACACCAGCTCGTCAGACAGTGTCAGCACGAACTGCCCCGATGCTCCTGGGTGTGGGCGCAGCTCGTACTGGAGCTCGGTGATGCCAGCCTCAGTGAAGATGGCGTGGAGAAGTGAGGCACGGACATGGAACACGTGTATTGTGACACGCCTAGGCTTATTAGTCTTAGGGCCACTTGTGCTGGACTGTGGCTGGTGTGGGGGACTAATGTGTGTGGGAGCTGTTATTGGTTCTCTGATTGATTTTGATTTGAAAGGGCCGCCCTTGCCAGAGGCCTGCTTGGGATTGGCAGAGGGAAGAGAGCTCCTGCCAGTTTGAGGTGAACTCCCCACCCCCTGCCTCTCCTTGGATGGAAGGCCTGCCACAACTCTCTGGGATACTGGAGTGGCAAGCAGGCCGCCCGAGGCAAACACCGACAGCTGTGGCGAACTCTCTCCTCCCTCTAGCTGTACAGGTGTTGTAGGTGGTGTCGGGGTAGGCAGCAGGGCAGGCTGGAGACGGATCTCGGAGGCCGAGGTCGAGGTAGGCATCTCCGAGGTCAGCAGGCAGGTCTTGGAGTTCTCATCTGTGGCTGCAGGCATCTCCGCAGTCAGCAGGAAGGTAGTCTGGAAGGTCTCGGAGCTCTTGGAGTTATCATCTGATGCTGCAGGCAGGGGGAAGCTTCCAGGTCCTCCCTGGGCGGCCCTCGGGCCGAGACTGCGCTCTGTTTTTTTTTTCTAACTACTCTAAAATTAAGTGCTATGTGAGCCCGCGGTAGTGACGGGAGGTTAGTGCGTCTCAGGGCTAAGCCCCATACGCCTACAAGGAAGGGAGAATCATGCAAGGAGACGTGCATCGCGGCAAAGAGGGATTGGGCTGCCATGGCCAGCTTTAGGCCATGAAAACCTCCCTAAGTGTACTTATAGTTAACTATATATTAGAAGAGAAAGGGAAAAACCGGTATAGACACCGTAAAAGCCCTTTCGACAGGAAAGAATTAAAAAATTGTTTCATGCATTATCATATTTAATAGAAAATGCTACAGGAGACAGATGGATAGGAGTCATGCTCTTTATTTGTGAATTGGAAATGTACTAGTAGAGAGGTGGCAGGTACTTTCATTGTTGATTGGCGCTGGTTTAACCAGAGTAATGTGCCATAAACTGTTGTCTGAAGTGCTTAAATGGGACAGTTTGTCATTCCAAACTTCTGCTTGCCAGGTTTTAANCCATAAACTGTTGTCTGAAGTGCTTAAATGGGACAGTTTGTCATTCCAAACTTCTGCTTGCCAGGTTTTAATATCTGTATCGATTCGCTCTCTAAGTTCGTTTATTTCGGCTTTAATTTGCCTAGTACGAATCCGGGAATAGCGCCTACACAGCCTATTTTTGCGCGAGATCAACTCTCTGATGTGGTCAGGTAGTGTATCTGTGCGCGTCCTCGGGGTTTTTTCCGGGACAAAATTACTAATTCCCTTCTGAATTAGATCTGTGATGTGAACCACAGCACAGTCCAATTCGTCCGGAGTATTGACAGAAGCTGGCATATTCACTTCCTCGTCCAGGTACTCTCTAAATCCGGGCCAGTTCGCATTCTTGTAATCTTTAATTTTACGACTTGGCATGTTGTCAGTATCAACATCATTGAACAACACGCGGACAGGATAATGGTCCGAAGCCAATTCGTGGAGCACTTCTAATTCTAAGGTCATGTGAAGGCCTTTATTAAGCCCGATATCTAATATATCGGGTCTGTTATTAATAGATGCCACAAATGTGGGCTCGCTGGGCGCTATAACACAGTAATTCTGATGCTCCTGGTGTCTAAATAAACAGTTCCCATTGGCTGTACGCGCGTGGCAGCCCCAAGCGGGATGTTTAGCATTTAAATCGCTGACAGCTAGTAGAATTGGTGAAGCATTAATTAGTTTGTTTAAATCAGCGCGTATTTCTCACGCAGGACCGCCCGTGTAAACAGAATAAAGTGAGATTTGTTGTTGGCCTAATTTTACTTTAATTCCCATGGCTTCTAGTCTTTCTAGTTCAAGAAATTTAGCTGGGGAGCACGCGATAGTATGGTGTATTAAAATTAACATTAAAATCCGGGATTGAGAATCTAATTTGTGGGGACAAATGTGTTTCATTAATTGCAATAATAGAAACCTGGTGCCGAGAAATAAAATCTATCAGCTCGTGTTTCTTATTGCGAACGCCACGGGCGTTCCAATAAGCAATACTATTAATGGTACTTATACTACGCCTTTCCCTTATTAGGGTACGCAGGGACAAACACTTGGCGCCTAGGCCTTGAGGGGTTCGCGAGAACTGGATATTCCAGTTCATTGTAGCCCAGTACTCCATAGGGGTTGTACGTGGGTACTGGGGGGACTTGTGCGAATTGTGGCACGAAGTTTTGCACTTGAGTGCGAGTTGGCCCACGACCCTGCACAGTCTGCCACTGGTCAGGTTGTGGTTTATACCAAGGGGCGGGAGGTGCCCTATACTGAGCCCCGGGAGGGGGAGGGGGGAGCTGCGACATCTTACTCTGGTTCTGGCGTTTTTGGCGCTCTTGAGCCGGGAGGAAGCGTCACTTTTCCGCCTTAAAGGCGGTGCACCCCCGGAAGTTTGCTGCGTGGCTGTTCCCACAACCCACGCAGAGTCTAAGGGAAAAGTCATCCCTGTCCTGAAGGGTACAGGTGACTGTAGTATGCGCTTTGCCGCAGAGGCGGCAGCGCGCCGCGGCGCGTCAACATCTAGAAGAGTGCCCGAAGCGCNCAGCGCCTAAGGGAAAAGTCATCCCTGTCCTGAAGGGTACAGGTGACTGTAGTATGCGCTTTGCCGCAGAGGCGGCAGCGCGCTGCGGCGCGGCAACATCTAGATGAGTGCCCGAAGCGCTGGCAGTTCGAGCACTGCGCAGGCCCTTCAGGGCGCTGGAATTCAGCTACTTTAACTACCAGTCCCCAAAGCCCACGGATCTGGTAGATTTCGCGAGATTTCTCGCAGTTTGGCAGCTCTACGACAAACATGTCGAGGGGCTGCCTATTTCTGAGGGACAGGTTAGGGTGGATGATACCTGGGTTGAAACCGAGGGCCTCGAGCTCCTCGCGAATAAACTCTACTTGCAAGGACTTGTCCAAGCCTTTAACTGCCACCTTTAGTGGCAGTTCGCTTCTTGGTGTGAGAGCACTGAAGCCAACATTCAGTGACTCTAACAGCCTAATGGCAGACCGATAGTCGTTATGCGACTTCGCTAGGTACTGGACTCCTTGGGGCACAACACGATTTATAGTTGGCTCCTGGAGGTTGGCACGGAAGAGGCGCACGACTCTGGCATAATCACACTCAGGAGTGTGAAACACCGTAATCGGGCGCAAATCACTGCGGGAGGATGGCGGAGCTGGCGGTGCGCTCTGATTGGCCGAGGCGGCTGGCGAATCGGAGTCCATCGCCATAGAGGTGGAGGGGGTGGAAGCCT
>NQII01002859.1:6689-32299 GCA_002778355.1 Clitarchus hookeri
CTTGTTTTCTTGTGGGGGGGGGGGAGCAATCTTTCTTCTCTTTCCCTACTTGCCTGCCACTAGTCGAGAGAAAGCCGCTGACTTTACAAAGGAAATCTCACATGGTATCACGATAAGAAGACTTCAAAAATTCTTTCGAGTTACCTGCAGTTCGAAAGAGGCTTTTACTGTTTCTTCCCGCAACGCCATTGCTTGTATATAAGCATGTATTCGTGTGTTTCTGCACGTTTGTTTCACAGATAAACAGCTGAATCTTAACAAATGAAGTATTGTCTTTGTTGTCTGCCTTTAAGTAAAGGTGTGTCGNGTTTCTGCACGTTTGTTTCCCAGATAAACAGCTGAATCTTAACAAATGAAGTATGGTCTTTGTTGTCTGCCTTTAAGTAAAGGTATGTGGATCTACAGACTAATAATATCACAGGAAACATTTACAAAAGAATATCGTATATCTACAGAATATAATTTGAGATTAAGTGTTTTACAGGAAAAATATTTTGTATTTTATACATTCCTGACAAACGCTATTCAACTTACAAACGTTACGAAATATGTCATTTCCAGCAAATAAAATAATTCACTCATTCTCTTTGCGTAATCGCAGGTCAAAAACACTACTTCACTGATTTTTGGGAAATCAAGTATGGTACTAACCATTCACAAAATAAACANTAATCGCAGGTCAAAAACACTACTTCACTGATTTTTGGGAAATCAAGTATGGTACTAACCATTCACAAAATAAACATACAAGTTGTAAGATATTGTGTTAATTCGTTTTATGTGTGTGTGTATCTATAAACACAATTAGCAAAAGTCATTTTACAAAAATCCAGCGATAGCAACATATCGAAGAGTTGCCAGATTTGTATTATATTAAATAGTTCGATAATATCTTGAGGTCAATCGTGACATTTCTCCGGACGTGAACGATCTCATTTCTCTAATGGAGTTAGTTTTTAAAAATAAGTATGTTCAACTACCAGAATTATTATGGTTTAGAGACATGGTTATGCAAAACTATGAAATACTTTCTTTATTTGCTCCAAATTTTAAGGGGTCACCGTGGCTGAGCGGTTAGACAGTTCGTCTCCCACCAAGGCAAACCGGGTTCAACTCCCGACCGGGTAACTCCCGTATATTCGCAAGTGGGAATCGTGCAGGGCGAAACCACGATGTCACTGGTCGGAAGGTTTTCTCGGGGATATCCCGTTTCCCCCGCCCTTGCATTCCCGTGCTGCTCCATTCTCATCTCCTATCACCCTCATCGGCTCTCAAGACATCGTTATTAAGAGCCACCCAAATCTCTCAACTCAACTCCAGATTTTGACATGCAACGGACACAAGTCGCATAGAACTTCACAAAATATTAAATAAATAATTTTGTCTCCTACGCGCCACAAAACCAAAAAATACATACTTCTAATACGAGGCACTATGCCTGTTTAGCATGGTGAAGTTTGAGAACCCTTTTGGCTAGCACCATCACGCATGATTTGTTCTATAACACAGATGATTTTGTAACATGTGTGTGTGAGATCCATCAGTAATTATGTGGTAAGGTTTTTCTGGGCATTCCTACGTCGTTAAACAATGTGAGAAAATGTTTTAAATAGATACACTTTCAATTAAGTCTTGCATGTGTTGTTTATAAAATTAGCGTTCTGGATGTTTATCGAGTGTCGTGTAATGAGATGTTTAAAATTTGATAACGTTTAGAGAAATGTGTAAAGTGTTCTCCTATGTCGAATAAAACCTGACATTTAGCTGATGTGAGAGGTTTTGAGATAGCTTAACCATTAAGTTTTTAGCGTCCCTAAGGGTGAAGTAAGGTCACAGAGGTGATAAGGTATTTAAGCTGAAATGATGTGGGTTTACTTTAACTGGGCGTAACCGTTGTATAATTGGTTGTGCAAACCTCTGAGAACGACCTTGTCCTTAGTTGGCTATGCTTGCTACGGAAGGTTTCATATTGGCTGGTCTGCCGGCTGGCAAGTAAGTTGCCAGGCGCTGATTGGCGAACGACGTTTTATCATGATGGTGATTAGAGATTTGCAACAATATGCGTCTAAAATTCGTGGAATAAGAAGTGGTTCCGTCCTCTGTATTATTAATTACTCCGTGGTGAAAAGAATATAGGCAGTGGCGCAATGCAAGGACGTAAGAAACAGGAGTATCACGAGGAAACAAGCCTACCAACGGCATCCTCCACCGTGTTTCCCACGTGTTAACTTCGGGAGTGTCCCCGGCGGGACTCAAACCCAGATCACCTTAACGAAGTTAGGTTCTCTAGCCATGGCATCACAACGGCACATTCCCTTTAATTGGAAGTACTTTCAGTCATGTCTAAAAACTGCGGAAGTGTTTCATCGCACCAAAAATCGCACGTTTCTTCTAACGTGTGTTCCGGTGTGTGGCCATGATTACTCGTGAAAATCTGCTGGTATAATCACTCACCTGCATTGCCGGAGAACACACGAAAGAGGGAGTTTGAGTGGAAAAGAATTACGAAATGCTCGTAAGAGCAGATCTGTCCGAAGGCTTTATTTTTGTTCAAGAATGCCGACCGCATTTTTTTTTATCCAACTACTGCGAGACACGGAGCTTAATAATGTGGTTCCATAAAGTCCACCGCGCCTGTAAGTAATTAAAAATAAAGAAGGCATCCCACCCTTGTATTCCGCGTAATATCCGGGGTCATTTTCCCCCCTTTCCCTTTCTGTGCATTTTCCAGTCCTGCAGGTGGCTTTATAGTCCCCGCTTCACGTCCTCTAGATTTCTCTCTCTCTCTCTCTCTCTCTATCTATCTATCTTTCTATCTATTTATCTCTAGCTCTCTCTCTCTCTCTGTATTGTCTCCACCCTTATTCGTATATGGATGGCTTTGAGGCTGAGAGGTAGAGTGAATATGGCGTAAGCAAATACCACGTACCTACTTGCAAACCCCCCGGGGGTGAGGTTTTCGAGAAATAAACGACCGCAGGGCAAACATAATTTTATCCGCCAGACGCTGTTTATTCCCAGCCCACTGCCTCGTACTCTTCCCTATTCCAAATATCCCAAATGGTTTGGCGTCGTCAGACCACAGCCACGGGAAGTCGATACTCTAGTCGTAAAGTTGTAGCAGGAATAAGGGAGTGACGCTGCAAGGTCCGCCGCAACTTGACCTCTAACCCCGCATACTGACATGTTTCCCGTGTGTAAAGGCTCATATGTATGAGGATCAGAAAAAAGCAGGACCGAGCTAATTGGAATTGACTGCTTTACCCGAAAGATACGCCTGTCTTATTCAGTCAGCTAGGAGAATACAGNAAAGATACGCCTGTCTTATTCAGTCAGCTAGGAGAATACAGAATGTCTCGTAATTGCATGGACAAACTACGCCCGCGTATTTGTCACGGGGACATAATGTCAAAACACACGCACGGCATATTGTCTTAAGTGCGTGCCAAGGTTAGTACTCCACCTTGAAGATGAAGATTAAAGATGAGGTAATTGCACATTTTACAAAACGGCAACGGCGGGAATAGATTCACTTCAGAAATGATCCCCTAAAAACCGCCTGAAATCATTTGATGTTTCAGTAACTAGCTTCGGAAATGGAGAAATTTGAACAACTTCTGAGTTTTGTTTTATTGGTATACTAGCATTTGTAATTTTATGGTATATATTTCAAAAGAGATTTTGTATGTCCAGTTAGTGATAGCGAAGTGAGTTTAATTACCCAGATCACCATCACATTTTCAACATAATGTGCTTAATTTATTTGATTAAAAAGCAAGAATATAGGTGTAACTACTTTACACCGTCGTGCAAAGTTTGAGTTCGCACCGTTTATTTTGTATTTGTTTAGGATGACTTACAACGTTATTTTAATGCTTTCTATTTTTGGAAGATAAAAAAAAGATAAAAATATAAAGGTAACAAAATAAACTAACCTGCTTTTTTTATTATTAATACTGAAAACACTACCTGCATTAATCGCTTTCCTGAATTCGAAACAGGAAGATCGTGCTTCGAAGCCGCTTTAACTGTCTCGCCCACGAGAATTTCTCGAGGAAAACTAAGATAACAGCCTTGTGGGGGCGAAATTAATTTAAGGGAGAGGTAGCGTATTTATCAACCTTGAGGTTCCCATTAACCCGAACACTTATGAAATTTACCTCTGAAAACAATAGTTCTATCTCTAAATGCGTATGTTTTAGCCTTGAAACTAAGTGGTATATCTGCAATTATGTTAGAAGTCAAATGGGAAAAGTATTTCAAGGAAAAGGGGCTCAATATGATGTTAAAATTAGTGGTGGCTTAGGCATTATAGTAAGCATTGGCGTAATGATAACATTCTTGTGTTTCTAACAGTTACACTGTGTTATTTAAACAACGCATGTAGTTTATTGTCATTAAGTCTATGCCAATGTTAATTTTTACGTGTACTGGATAAAATATAGTCAGCAGAAAAAAGACGCAATATAAATTGTGACACTACCTTTTTACATTATAAAAAGGCACCAATATATACTCGACAAATCGATATACATTCGAAAAGAGGTCACCTGTTGATTGGCTGTTGTCACAGGAAGAAGTCAGTTTCCTGTTCCAGCCGGCCACGCCGAAAAAAGTTACCAGAGTGTTGAATTTTCTGTACCATTTTGGCCTACACACTATTTTAAGTTGGATACTGTGAGAATTCCTGCCAAATTTGGTTCATATCAGTTGAACAGTGTATAACTGAGGTACACGACCCCGTTACAGGGGTGTTATGGGTTTTGGGCCTAATGGGGTCCAGAGCTTATTTTGGCCAAACAGTAATTTAAGCTCGGTACTAAAGGATATCCCAGCCAAATTTGGTTCAAATTCTTCAAATTATGTAGGATTGTATATAGAATAGACATACATTCATACATACCAATTTTTAATTTTACATATATTGACTATAGTGTCTCTATTTATCAGTAGATAAAGGAAAAATTAACGCGTTCAAAGGCTTGTAGCCTAGGATTCACCTTCATTTGTATGCTCTAGCAGTTGCCAACTCCTAATTAGCTACTTGCTGTCAAAGTGAGGGGCCATGATTGGCCCTGCATTTTGTTCCATGTTTCCTATTTGATCAGATTCATCCAGATGGCGTCAAATAATTGGACGGATTGCAAAAAATAAAAACTCACAAGTTTTTCAAGTCTAGCTTGTTCCCGAATGACTCAGCTAGTTTTTCGTTTCGCTTCCTTTCAGCGAAGACAGATAAGGGTGGAAGAAGTGGCAAAATAATTGTTGCATAAACAAAACAAAACCTGCCTGTAAACACAGCAAGGTTCCGTCACTTTTCACACACGTGGAAATCCTGTCAGTCATTCGCAGGTAATTCTTTCTTTGATTCAGATAAAATAATATTTTAGAAGACTTCCAAATAGATTATTAAATTCTATCAATGAATGGAATAAGCATTTCAGTTCTGATATAAAAAGCAATGGTTAAAACCAGTTTTAACTAATAATTTCAAATCGTTGAATATCACACAAGCATAGTAACACTTGTACAAGTTTCAGTAAGGAATTATCAGATACCAGGGAAGTACACAGACCGGGACTAACGTTAATAATAAGCAGACCAGCTGTTCGCTGTTAATTGTGCACCTTTAAAAGCCCTGGTAAGGATCTGCTTTACTTCTCAGTTTATATCCTTCTTCCATATGTATAACTAACATTTCCATGAAGCTCATGACTTTATTTGAGCACCTATCAAGTGTAATTGTGAAATTGTTACTGTCTGTCTCAGCTATGATGGCCAGATTTTGAGAGCTCGACGAAAGTTGCACCAATGCTTGCTTTTGGCTTATGTATTTCCCCGTCTTCAGTTGTATCAGGTGTCCTAAGTTGCATCTCATTTGAAGCCCCTACAAATTACTATGATTGCACGAAGTTTAGTTTTTTTCACAAATAACAGCTGGTTTGTAGCCACGTAAAAAAATTATATTAATAATTAATTTAAGAACTCTTTCCTGTTCACGTATTTCTCCGCGATCTGTTTGCGTATTGGCAGTCCTCCCAATGCACAAATAGAACACGGAGAAATATGGCGCGTTTTTAGTTTCATTTGTCAGATGTTACTATACGCTAGCTGCCAAAATCTTCCCACTTTGTCTGATACACACGTTAAATATGTAAGTACAGTATGTTACCAATAGATTAATTTTTACAATTACGTGTACAAAACCAACATAAACTTAATTAAGTAAATTCGACATCAATAAATTTAAAAGTCGCATTTTCAACGTGATGTTTACGACATGGAACTTTCTTTAATACTTCGCTGCCAAATTTATTGGGAGCATCTGAGCCAATGCACTGTAAAAATTACTGTATTTTTATAAACAATTATTTGGAAACTGGTTGTCATGCTTATTATTGTATAGCTACAAGTAAATTAGACCAAATTATTTTACGCTGTAATGTGGGATGTAAACAATTAATGCTGAATTTTAACAATGAATAATTGCATACCTACAGTGTTTTATGAGTATTTAAATGGACTTTATCCATTGCAGACAATTATCTTAAGAACCAAACAAACCGAAAACCAAACAAATCCCAGAAAATGAACGACATAAAGGTGGAAAATATGAAAGTACCTGGCAGTTACCAGAACATGAAGCAAAGAGCTGAAGGCTTCAGCTTTTATAGTTCTATAGATGATAGATTTTTTTAAAAATAATTATGTTGTATTCCAACAAGCTTTTTTTAATGTGCTATAGTTTGTAATAAATTCGATATTAATTTTGCTTATGCGAGGTTTACATGTCTTAGTTTATATGTAATTTTTGCATAATACATGTATCCAGAGTAAGAAAAGTTGAGATGTTGGTAGCAGGCATACGACAAACCCGCGGAGGTACTATCCATTATCCAAACATGATGTGTACCATTATGTGTACTTGTTCGGGGAGCCATGACCCTGACATCAGTGGACTGTGAGGCCAGGCATGCAGACCGCATGATAGACAAATCACGTAATGATGTATGCTTAGCGGCGGTCATAAAGAACTCGTGTCTATGTGAGCGCGATGACCGGTAGTTGTTCCACAAACAGAGGCCGCCCTCGTCCACAGCTGGACCACCACTGAGAAGCTAACAAACTGACCGCCACTTTCTACCAGAAGAGGGATATGATCGTTCCTCACATAGACACGGGAGTAATCAGGTTACTGGCCACTCACCGGAGGCAGTTGGATGTTAACTCTGAAGATGCGCAATTGTAAACGAAGTTAATAGTGTTTCTCTCTCTCTCTCTCTCTCTCTCTCTCTCTCTCTCTCTCTCTACGTTTTGAGTCTTAACTCCTTTACCGACGATAACATACTCAGTATAGCAGAGAGTCAGGTCATCAGGCGATACTTACTTCAACTCGACTGAAGCTTTGCCTGACTAAATGCATATTTTGCGGCCACTGATCGTCGTTAGACGACTTCATCTCCATACGCCCTTCTGTACGCAGTACTTACAGTGTTACACGAGATAATGGGAGACAGCTGTATTCGTATCGCACTCCTGGGCCCTATTTCATGAAACAGGTCTACGAGTTACTATTTACAAGCTGAAAGCTGAATTTCCACAATAATTGTAAATGGATGTTTTTCATAAAAATTAATGCTCGACTTGTGGAAACTGGTACACTGATAAAAAAAAACTTAAAGGTCTACCAGCCAGCTGGGCTTGTTTATATCAATTATGTTTAAAATATACTGGTTTATTGTTTTTAGTAAATACTGCATGCTGATTAAAAAGTAAACACCGTAAAATTAAAAAAAAATTCAAAATAATAAACAACGTATCCAAGTCGGCTATGAAGAGGTATATTTTGTCAAACACATGCTTATAAATGAAAACAGTAGTAAATTCTCTAGTTTAGAGGCACTCGTACATACCTTTCCATAATGTGGAAAACACAGCGTTATCATTCTGAAATTTCAATATTCTCTTTGAACACGTCACTGTCTGAAATACTACAATTTTATGGATACAATGTATTTACACACATTTGGTTTTAATTAATACGAAAATAGTGAATTTATAGTAACAAAGTTTTAAATGCTATTAAAACAAGACTCCTTAACTATTCTAATTAAGTATTGATACTAGCAAAATTATTTCACAATTTACAAGTCCTTGTATTATACAAGTCTCTTTATGGAAAAAATTGCAAATGTACATCTAGACATAAATGGTAACTTGTGAGGATTCACTTGCAGCTACCCGTGTTGACTTGTAGCTTTGGGAAATCACTTTATAAAACTTTATACAATTTACAATTGCTTGTTGTAATTTGTATGCTTGTAAGTGTATGAACTAGGCTCCTGGTTGTAGCCGAGGGACACATCGACCTTGTGGTTAAGTATGATAGTGAGTAGAGGGAAGGAGACGGGGGATAGGGAGGGAGGATGGCCTCATTACCGCGTGGCTCGTGGTGACGTCACGGGGCTAACAAGCCCGCGTACAGGGTTAGTGGCCCGGGAGCCATCACTTGAGCACGAGCTGCATGTCAAGTCACGACCTTGGGAAGGAGCAGAAAGAGAAGGGATTCTCAGGTTTCCTTCTTCCCCTGCAAGGAAAGAAAGAAACCCCCTTTCTGCCGAAACGTCCCTAACAAACCACTCTGTGCCACAGACCGACATATCTAGTAAAGCAGCGCGCCCCTTCTAGTAAGTGACCTTGCAGTCCTCTGGAAGTTGTATTTTGGTGCTAGCGGCGGAGTGATTCCATCTTCGTGGAATAACTGCTCAAATCAAAGAGCTGGCTTAAGTGCAGCACGGTTGTTTGCACAAAGTATTAAGACGATGGATTCTCTTATTATAATGGGCTCCATATAATGTGCTTACTCGGTGTTAAGGAATGGTCACTCCACGGCGCCACTTAAGGTGGTTGTCTACCGTGGACGCGGACTAGGTTGCGATTTGTTTGTAATACGCATTTTTAAATCAAAATATTTTACATGTACACAGACGGTTTCCACGCGAAACGAAATAACACTTCAGACTAGAGTGGGGAAAAACTTTCAAAATATTACACATATTGCAAACACCATTTTAAAGCTCTTCAGTATGGCAAAAATGGCATTTTCAGACTGCTGTAGCTTAAAATAATCTGGGCGAATACTTGCGAAACTAAGCGCGCTGCATTGAACTTCGCAACAAACTTACCACCAACAAGATTATAGTGCCAAATTCTCCAAATTCCCACAGTAAATATTGTAGGGCGGAAAGCCTACACCCCAGCTTGGAGTTTTGCACGTAGCGGCGATGAAGTACTTGATGCGTGCACCAGTGTCGCCTTATTGACGTCCTTGTTTTTGTTTTTGTGCCACAAGAGCGTAAAATATTTTCAGGTAGAGAAACGCCTTGAAGAATATTATAAAAAAATGCTGGGAACTACAGTTAGTAGAAGAATGTACAAGAAAGTATTTTACTTAATTTTATTTCGAGTTTTACAAGTGTGAATATTTAGGACAGTGCATGGCAAAGAAATGACAGGGCATTTTTTGAAATGTGGAATGAGAAACTTTCTGGCAAAAATACCCTAATACAATCTTCTGGAATGCAACTCATGACCTTCCGAATGCTAGATATGCTATCGCATGACCAAACACAGAATAGGCTAAAATATTTCACCAGGAGTAGTGATTGACTACATAGCATTTACCTAAAGATCTCTAGTTTATAATAATTGTACGAAAGTAAATTACTATCCATCCCAACTGACCATAAGTGCCTTTAAAAATTATTATTTACTGAAGGAAGTAAATTTCGAATGTGTATATGGGTGTTTCTCATGAGATTTTACATATAAATCCTGCCACTTTTATTCTTAAAGGCTAAGTGAATACTGCTTGCTTTCTTTCTAAAGTTACTTGCACTTACATCTGAGAAAGGTACTCATATACAAGGCTTAGCCAGGACTCGTGCCAAAGATACCTATATACAAGGCTTAGCCAGGGCTCGTGCCAAAGATACCTATATACAAGGCTTAGCCAGGGCTCGTGCCAAATATACCTATATACGAGGCTTAGCCAGGACTCGTGCCAAATATACATAAATACAAGGCTTATCCAGGGCTCGTGCCAAATATACATATATACAAGGCTTAGCCAGGACTCGTGCCAAATATACCTATATTCAAGGCTTAGCCAGGACTCGTGCCAAATATACATATATATAAGGCTTAGCCAGGTCTCGTGCCAAATATACATATACACAAGGCTTAGCCAGGACTCGTGCCAAATAATCGCGGCGATCCCGAGCTTGGTGGGCGTTATGATCTAGATAACGAAATATGTTGGTAAATTTATACTTTTTTCACAAGTTGGTGCATACTACAAGAACAAAAAAATATATATCTGCAGTGACAGAGGAAATCAGAAGTAAGTATGGTCAGTGTAACATCCATAAGTGATGGCTGAACTTACTTTAACTGTTTAAAGAACACACATGCTGAAAAGCAATTAATAAAACTATTTATTTGGAAATAGGAAGGGGGCGGGATGGAAACCAAGAAACATTTAAACGGAAAGGAGCGCATGTAAGCTTTTTTTGTGATTCATTATTCTGAAAAGTAATCAACATTATAGAAAATATTCGTCCCCTTTATTACATAGGCACACTCCGCGCTGAAGACACAGACCTTTCAGACAAGTAGCAGGCCTTCACGGTGCAAGTTTCTCCGCGACTATTTTACTTCTGAATATCTGGTTTCAAGTTCATGGTAAGCCTTCAAAGTTAATTTCAAATGTCGCAAGTTAAGCAGAAGGATATTAATAGTCAGGATGCATTTATGTTGGGTCGATAAAAGGAATGTTTCACTTGACGTTTTTTTAAGAAGACGGACTTGTAAGAAAAATATGTTGGGAATCTACGAAAGAAAAGCATCGTGTCTCGGTCTACTTGAGAAATTACTCTACTCGTTTAATGTTTTTTGGCAGCTAACAGCAGGGCAGTTATGGGCTAAGTTGGATTGTACTGGATGGGAAAGGGCTTATTAACGTCCTCCAGTGTAATGCCTAAAGTCTTACGAGGGGGCAGCTTATGAACTAACTTACGACCTAATATAAGCTACCTGAGATTCGAACCCAGAAACTCCCGCACCAGAGACCGGCGGTGCACCAAACGACTGCGCCACGGGAGGTTGGCTATGGGCTAAGTAAATGAGTGCATAGGCGAGATATGAGTAATTGATATTTAGGTGGTGGTGCTTAATGTCTAATGTAATTATTGCTGATGTAAGCAAAGAAGGGATGCAGTGATGGACGCTTATCCCGTTCTTAGCTTTCATACAACATAACAATTTAACTCCCAATTTTCTTTGGCCTTCGCAAGAACCGAAACAGATACCAAACACATATGTTCCTAATAGAGAATCAAATAGGAACATAACCTACTAATACAGTGCATAACTACACAGAACTAATACTAAGTACTGTGTTAACTATGTTTCACTCATGTTTGGTACGACTGCAATCGTTCATTACTTTTTTTTTTTTTTTTTTTTTTTTCAGAAATGTAAAGTAAATCTGCTGCCAAGTACTGACCGTTACTTCGCTAAAATTATTTTTAAAAAGTAAGTAAACTTGAAGGCAGAGATTATTTCGTTCCTACTCGTGCACACATATTATCTTTGAATTAGAATGGTTCTCTAGTATTTACCGAAACTTATTACAGGTTTACATGATATAGTGAATCTTTAGTCATGAACCATTATTTATAAGTATAACGGAAAATACAGGCCGATTGCCAGCCTCCAATGCAAAAAATAAATATATATCATGTTTCTTTTTTTAAAGACTGTTTGTTGCCTTGGTGCAAATGTTATCCCACATTTTCGCCAGGCCATGGCCAGTGAAAATTTTGCTGTTGTTATACAGAATTTCTTATTGGTCTGCAAACAAATCGCCACGTCAGAATATATTTTCCATTCATCAAGGGAGCAAGACGCTATCTTGATAACATGTTAGCGCAGAAAATGTTTCGCTGTTTTACAGTACTTGTTATCTAAAGCACACGTTTGTTTATGTTTATTCGGAGAGTTGGAATACATTTATTGTCCTCTGTTACAAGTTGTGAAGAGTGATAGCGTGTTCTTGGCGACATTGTGCTTGTTAACGTGGGTTACATTTTCACTCTAACAATTTATACGCAAATCTTCACGTTGTTTCAGCACAATCAATTTGCCTCTCTATGGGCTGACGGTCAGCCAATGAAGTTAGTTGAGTTAATTTGAGAGATTTTGGTGGCTGTTAACAACGAGGTCTTGAGGTGAGAACGGAGCAGTGCCGAAATGCAAGGGTGGGGAAAACGGGAGATCCTCGAGAAAACCCGCCAACCAGAGGCATCGTCCGGTACGGTTCCCACTTGCGGAAATCCGGGAGTGACCCGTCCGGAGATTGAACCCGATTCTCCATGGTGGGAGACGAGCATTCTAGCCGCTCTGCCACCGCGACCTCTGCTAGCCAATAAAGAATGTTTTACATCAGAGTAAGTTTGGCTGGTGTAATAAGGACAATGGAACTGTGGTAAATGCAATAGAGACCAAAAAAGCGAAGTGGAGAGCCGATGAGAGTAAATCGAGGTGGATATTGAGTAGTAAGCAGAGCCGGAATGCAAGGGCGGGGGAAATGGGAGATCCCCGATGTAAACCGCCGACCAGCAGTATCGACCGGCACGATTCCCACGTGCGAAAATTCATGAGTGGCCCCGCCTGGAATCGAACCAGGCTCGACTTGATGACGGGCGAGCGCTCTAGTCTCTACGTAACCATGGCAGCATGGTACCAAAAGAAATAACATTTCTGCAGAGGACTCACTTTAAGATTGTCTTGAGTGCCAGTAAATGTGAACAAACATCAAATTGTTGAGCTATGGCCTACATTATTAAAAGTGTTAACCATTTCAGACCAACATTTATGTATGGTTTCAGGTGCTGTAAATAAGATGTTTTTTTATGCTTACCGTACTAAGGCCAACGCAGAACTCCTTTTGCTATCAAAACCAATAAACTGTAGGCGTTTCGTTCGGCTACAGCAATATTAACTCATAACCCAGAACAAGTGGACGGTTTACGCATAAGTTACCCGCAGGTAAGATCGTTGAACATCGAGTACTGTAGTGTACAATACCAACAAAATATTACCCTCCTGTTGTGTGCACTGGGTCAACAACAAAAGAGAGCTGGAAGCTACGGTGGGAATGTCATAAATTTCAACACGGCGTTACGTGTAGCTCAGGGTATCATGGGAGCCGACGCCAGCGAGATATCGATTCTCGAAATGTGTATGCGGTGTACGAGGGTCGATACGAGTCTTCTAGCAGACCGCGAGAAGACAATAATTTCCCGGGGGGGAACCGCAGAAGTGTCGAGGAGGAGGGGGGTGGGCTGGCGTGGTGTTTGACGCGGTGGCCAAACACTCATCGCGCGCAAGTATTTTTCCTGTCCCTCGCGACGTTAATAGAAAGGAAGCGAGAAGTTTGCAGTTCCCGCCGTCCGAGAAGAAACATTTGTCTTCTGGTGGGAGAAAGGACGCTCACTTCAACAGAGGTTGTTTCATCAGACGGCCAGTTTACTTTTGACGCCCAGCCACTCCTTAATTCATTTTAAGGCGCGTAAAATTGTTTAGCTATTAGTTGTACATACCTAAAACTATCACTTTCAGAAATACGTGTTCATATCGGCATGAATTTAAGTAAACCCATAGTATAGTACTTAACACTAATGCGGGCAGAAATTTTTTTATAGCGATTCGTTAATAGACTACGTTAATACGAGTTACGTATAATACTGTCAATGCATGACACGCATTATAAATCCTATTTCCGAGTCCTCCGACGTAGCCAAAAACTGCCTTACCATACTGTTGTATCTCCAAATATGCTGGTCTGGAACACGCGAAATTATGTATTATAAGTACCTGCACTCGACTCTGCTCCAGACTTTCTATACCAATAAGATTATAGAGTCACCGCTTAAAATACCGTAGGTACACGCAGGATGACGTAAACGCTAAACGGCAGTTCAGCGCTTTGCGCGTACGAATGATGGAGCACTAGGTACGCGTGTGAATGTCACCCTTATCGCTAGCTTGCTAATAAGTCTCAAACGCGCTAAAAAAAAAAAAAGCTCCAAGTAGGCAGCGCCCTTAAGAGCGTTGTCCATAAAAAAATATTATTTTATATTTGCAGCACATACAGTTGAACTTGTAGACATTATCCGTGACTACTTTACTTTTCTCAGATTAGTTTGTTTTAGATCGCATGGTTTTTCTAAATGACATCTCAGAGTCAAAATTTGTACTGTTTTTGTGAGGTACAAATAAAATAAACCTAACTATTTTCAGAAAATTTAACAAGAGCAACTGAAAGTTCCTGTCATTTTAAGGTATGCTTAGCAAACGTTATATCACAAAAACTCAGGGGCAGCCGAAAATGAAAAATATGAAAAAAATTCCGTATTTTCAGAAATTTCTTAGTTGCAAAAACATTTCCCTGTGCGATTTTATAAACGTCCTGAAGCAGCTCTTGACATCTTATTTAAGTGTGAATTATCTCATTTCTGTACTCAAGAATGTTTTCATTATTTGTAGAATTCTGTAACTGTTGAATTGTAATTTTTACATATATTTATGCAAAAACTACGAGCTCAATTACTTTTTAAAAGAATGGGTAATTATTGACAATGCCTAAAAGTTTAACAAAATGTAGTACAAATGTAAAATAATAAATTTTTTTCGTGGTCAACGTCCTTGACACTGTTATCTTATACTTAAGTGAAAAGTATAGTAGTGAGCGCAATTTCTATCATATGCCGTAGCTTTAGCGTCTTGATCCAAGTGTTCCTTTCGGTAGGTTAGACCATTGAGTAACCTGCCGGATACCCCTCGAAAGACCTCAAGTGCACCTCTCCAAGCACATCATTTTTAAATCCATGCGTCTGTTATGTCATGTATAAACAAATATTTTGTTGGTTGAAAAAAATCATTTTCGCTGCGTGGTGCTTTATGAATCAAAACACCCGATTTTCGCAAATAGAATTACCGTCTAATGGTATTAAACATATTTTAGATCGGATGGTTATTAACTGATACACGTCTAAGAAGTCTACCCGTGAATCACAGACTTTCAGTACCGGAATTATTCAATACAGTTTTGGAGCCACGGTTGACGCCTCCCATCAAAGCGAACCGGCTACGAATCTCAGCGGGGTCACTTCCAGAATTTTTGCATGTGCGAATTGTACCATACTATGCCAATGGTCGGCGGGTTTTTTCGGGGATCTCCCGTTCCCCTCGCCCTAGCATTCTGACGCTGCTCCATACTCACCTCACTTCCCCCTCATCTGCTCCCAAGCCTCTCCACTCTCTCACAGAGTACATAAGTACACAGAGACGAAGCTTTCTTTGACGAGGCATTTCTCATTTTTCGATTGGCTGCGCGAGGCTCTGGAAACGGGCCTTGCGTCCGATTGGCTACTGCATGCCTCAACAAGTTCCACATTGGCTGGGCTGCCGGCTGGCAAGTAGGTCACCAGGAAATGATTGGCAGATGGTGTTCCAACACGTTGCAAGCCAGTGACGCCATTTTGATAGCGTGTGCGGTTCCAGTTCGCAGTACAAGACGGTTGTTTTTTCGCCCGTGTTTTCTTAAGTTCTCTGTGCTTTCGTCGCAGAAGCAGCCGATGAGCAAATGACTATGACTCGGGTATGTGACAAAGGAGTGAGAATTGTATGCTGAAGCAAGATGAATTTGTTTAACTCATGTACTTCTTTCTAAAGGTTGTTCACGATAAAGTAAGCACTTTTAAAATCAACTTTAGAAAAAGTCACTCGTTCCTAACTGCATATATTTTAACGGGTGCGCTGAGTGACATGCTCCCAGTAGAGTTGGTAACGATGGAGTGAAAGTAGTTCCGTATCTTAAAGTCAAACAAAAATTGTTAGGTAACAATTTGTGATAACTTAAATTATTTCTTTCGTTTTATGTGTTTTATTGTATCGAGGTGTAAAAATGAGCAGATTTGTAAAATATTTACTTATCTAATAATTCCAAAATTTCACTTGNTTTTATTGTATCGAGGTGTAAAAATGAGCAGATTTGTAAAATATTTACTTATCTAATAATTCCAAAATTTCACTTGACCGACGCATGAATAAAGTAATGAGGCCCACGGCAATGTTCATTTTACATAAGGCGGAAGAATACACAACGTGCACACAAGTAGATACTAAGCAGGGCTGTCAAAAGTGCTCAGTTTACCGTGAACATGCTATAACCATGTGACAGCAGGAGAACTAACTGCAGCTCCTAGCGCTGCTCCACCCCCCCCCCCCCNCTTATTAGTGCGCCGATGCGCTCCTCTGACCCTCGCACAACTCGCCCTCTCTGCCAATTAACAAGCGACGGGTCGCCTGCTGCAGCCATCGTCGTCGAACAAGTCGAGTGTCGCGTCCAGCGAACCACAGCCCGTGCCGCCCAGCTTTGACGCCTAGCCACAGCCACGCAATATGTAACTACAGCCACAACAAAGCTACTATTGAACCCTGCCCCCAGCCAGCGGTCATTACAGAGTTTAAGGCCCCCACCTACCTAGCGCTTGAACTGCGTCGCACGGTGTGTGAAGTGCGTCCAATGTGCTGATCTACGAAAATAACACACGCATCAGATGAGGTCAGTTGAGAGCCATTTAATAGTATTTAAAAATGGCTAAAAGCTGTTTTTGAAAGTGCTGTATCTCAGATACATACAAAACTATTCAAGAGCATTGAAGTGAACATTCAGAATTTCCATCAATGAAATAATACGTTTCTCGTCGAAAGTCCCGTAGGTACACGCAGTGCAACGAGAACACTGCGCGCCATTACATAACCTTGCGCTTAGCGGCGATGGTGCACTTGATGCGCAAGGAAGAGTCGTCCTTATCGTTTCCGCGCTTTCCGGCCCCAAACGCGGAAGAGAACGCTATGTGGGCGGGAGTCGTAATATAAAAAACATGAAATCAGTACAGAGACTGCACCGGAACTAGGTTTAGAAACGTTGTCCTGGGTCGTACTCCAGCTGCGCTGAGTACAGCGTGTCTAAGTCTCGTCGCGATTCCGTACCCTCCCCCTCCCCCCAAGATTAGACCCTCCTCCAGTCATTCCAGTTATTATTTGATCAACATTATTATAAATACTATTTATAAATATAAAAAAGTGTAAATCATTTAACAGATATAATTCCTTCATCTGTGCTGGCTTACATCCAAAGCTGGTCGGAATATGTAAATGCACATACAGAAATGAAACGCCTTGTTGGTTCCTTTCAGGTAGGTCANAAGCTGGTCGGAATATGTAAATGCACATACAGAAATGAAACGCCTTGTTGGTTCCTTTCAGGTAGGTCAGTGATTTTCAAACATCCGGCCGCCTTCTTCAGCCGTCGCACAGTGCGCCGGATCAGGTTATCATGGCGCTAAAAAATTTTTAAAATTATTATTTTTTATTTAGAACTGAAATTCATGAAAAGTTGTTTTACAAGATGTGTTCCATACACTTGCAAAATAATTATAATTTTTGTAGTCATGTAAGGTTAGGCCACATGTTAAAACTTGCGAGTTCTGAGGAATTTTAGAGAACCTTTCAATTTATTCTCAACATTTTACGTTTACGCTTGGGCCAAACATTTCGTGTGGCTGGGTTGCCTAAAATAAACTCTAGTTGTATTGTCTCGAAATGCATAAATACATTTACCAAATATGGGAAACCTTTTAATTTTATCTGCATCAACAAATAATTTACAGCCATCGACATATCGCTCATTTAAAAAAAATACGTATAGACGAGATTATAAAACCATTACTACGGAGCGACATGAAGTTGTTTGGTACACGATATAGACTATGGAAGCTTAAGTGTAAACACAATTCCTTTGTTCGAACACATAATTTGTTACCGCAAAGAACAAGTTGTTCAACTTATGCACCACTGCAAAGTACGATTAACACAAACATAATATTTGTTTGATATTGGAGAGCCAAAAAAACTGGCATAGGTGTGAGTATGCAAATAACACAGGTATGGAACCAATCAGAGTAACGCGATGCGCTCGGCAGCGCCTATATAAGACAACAAGCGTCTGGCAAAGTTGCTATATCAGTTACTGGTGCTATAATGACAGGTTATCAAGATTTCAGTGAGTTTGAACATGGTGTTATAGTCGGCGCACGAGAGATGCGATGTAGCATCTCCGAAGTAGCGATAACATTTGGATTTTCGCGTACGACCATTTCACGAGTATACCGTGAATATCGGGAATCCGATAAAACATCAAATCTTCGACATCGCTGCGGCCGGAAAAATATCGTGAACGAACGGGACAAACGACGACTGACGAGAATCATTAAACGTGACATATGTGCAACCCTTTCTCAAATTGGCGCAGATTTCAATGCTGGGGCATCAACAAGTGCCAGCATGCCAACTATTTAACGGACTATCATTGATATGGGCTTTCGAAGCCGAAGGCCCACTCGTGTACCGTTGTTGACTGTACGACACAAAGCTTTACGCCTCACCTGGGTCCGCCAACACCGCCATTGGACTGTTGATGAATGAAAACACGTTGCCCGGCCTGACGAGTCTCGTTTCCGATTGTATCGGGTGGATGGAAGCGTACGGGTATGGAGACATCCTCATGAATTCATGGACCCTACATGTCAACAGGGGAATGTTCAAGCTGGTGGAGGCTCTGTCATGGTATGGGTCGTGTGCAGTAGGCATGAAATGGGATCCCTAATACGTCTAGATACGACTATGAGAGGTGACAGATACGTAAGCATCCTGTCCGATCACCTGCACACATTCATGTACATTGTGCATTCCTACGGACGTGGACAATTCCAGCAGGACAATGCGACACCCCACACGTCGATAGTTGGTACCGAGTGGATCCAGGAACACTCTTCTGACTTTAGACACTTCATTGGCCACCTAAATCCCCAGATATGAACATTATTGAGCATATATGGGATACCTTGCAAAGTGCTGTTCAGAAGAGATCTCCACCGCCTCGCACTCCTATGGATTTGTGAACTGCCCTGCAGGATTCATGGTGTGAATTGCCTCCTACATACCTTCAGACATTAGTCAAGTCCATGCTACGTCGTCTTGCGGCACTTCTGCGTGCTCGCGGGGGCCCTACACGATATGAGGCAGGTGTACCAGTTGTTTTGGTTCTTCAGTGTAGTAATTATTAGGATAAACTTGCATTGTTGTTACAATAGTTCAGCTGACGTTTTCGTGGTAATATCAGTTACAGTGTAAATAAAACGTTTGCTCTAAAAACAACCCTGATTAGTAAATAAGAGAGAAGTAACAAATATTTCAAAATTTTGCTCACTAAAAAAAGGCACTAGGATGGCTTCGAGACTCGAATTNCCCAATCTTCATTCAGCCCACGACCGCTATGTCTTATTGAGTTCAGATTACTTGTGATATGTAACTAATGTCTGGTAGTGGCGCAGGCCGTGATACCACCTCTTGTGGAGAATTGAGGTTAGTGATGTTAAGAAACACTCCCCTTCAGAATGGCATTAAAAGTCTGCAGAAATTTCTTAGTTGTATTTTAGTAAATGCAGATAAATGTTTTATGCGTGTACAGAAAACTGCAATTCACGACAGAAAACTGCAATCCACGACAGAAAACTGCAATCCACGACAGAAAACCTTTGATAAAGCTAATCCGTTTCCTTTGGTAAAAAGTAGAATTTCTCTACTATAAACAAAAGCAGCTGAAGAAATGTATTGTTTATTTCTTATGTATTGTTTATTTCTTGGCTATAAAAGAAGGTAATATTACCATAAAACAAAAACGTATAAAGAAACATTTACAAACAGCAAACCTTTGTTCCTCTAACCTTCTCTATGAATCAAAGCAATATTGTGTTATTGTAAACAAAGTAGCTTCAGAGGAACGGTTTTCTTCGCCGTACACAAAACTTGACATGGATTTCTTTAGCGTGTAAAGAGAGAGATATCTTCAAATATGGAAGCCCATGCAATATGTGGATCTGGTATGAGCACGGGCTGAGCAGCAGATTTCCCCTTTGGAAACCCCGTTTCCTAACAGAGCTCGGGGATCATTCTGGACCTGCAAAAAAATTATTATTATTATGCAATGAAAGGCATTAAAAATTACAATTTTTAGACACTTTCAGTTCCCAATATGAACGTTCCAGGTATCAACTATGCCGATGTCAAGATAATTAGTGGAGTGGATTTATCTGACGTAAATATATGAGAACTTATTTTCAATAGTTACCGAGGAGTATAATTTAGCAACACAAACAATCTAATTTTTGTAAGGGGCCGCGGTTCCTGACCGGTTAGATTGGTTGCATCCAACCAAGGCGGACCGGGTTCAATCCCCGGCTGGGTCACTCCCGGATCTTCGCAAGTAGGAATCGTGCTGGACGATGCCACTGGTCGGCGGGTTTTTTCAGAGATATCTTAAACAATAGAATTGAGTTGTGGACTGTGGATTGGGATCACAAATTTCTGACAATGGTCAAGTGGTTGGTCATACTTCACCTCCTCCGCCCTAACCCCTTTCCAAAAATTTCGTTCAAAATCACCTCAAATAGCCTTGTAGTTCAATGGGGCTCACGATTTCGTTCACAAATCAGCAAGAGAAACTCCAGGATCTTTGATAAATTCCACCAATCAGGAAGGCGGATTCAAGGCTCCGAGTCAAACCCTGCGCATCAGGAGGGGCAGAGACAATGTTTGTTTATATCATAGACCCCGATCTCAATTTTAAATTTCCATGACGTTGACTTTGGCAGGCAATAACATTTGTGGCACTTTATTGTAAATGCCTCAGAATACGTTGTCACCTACAGCATGCCCAAGGCCACGACAACATCGCCAACCCCAACAATTTACAGTTGGCTAATAGTTTCCTATGCACATTACCTGAATGCGCAGCGAGAATTAAATAGCTGTTATGTGAAGGATTATGACTACTTACAATGAGCAAAAACATTCAAAAATACAGTTGATGGAAGCTTTTATCATTTATTGTAAATATTTCCTTGCAGGAGTTGCAATACGGGAAAATCCCAATAAAATATTTATAATAGTATCAAAAATATTATCTCTCTTTACATTTACAAACACAAAAAGTTATGTTTATACTAAGTGGTAATTGGCGAAACCCTTTAAACACAATGACTCTAAGAAAACGTTCACCCATCCATGTTCTAGCCTCTGCCAAATCTCATTGAGTTGAATGACCTTAAAGGAACCCGGAATTTTGTACTCTAGCTTAAGAATATCATGTGCGAATCATTATTCATGCAATAATTCTCTTTCGTTTTAATCTACCTATATTTACTAATAACTTAACAACTGTGGTCAAAATCTCATCTATCGTTACATTTGAAATGCTATGTCTTTACAATTAATGGCTTAAGACCACTATCAAATGTGTCATTTTGATATAAAACTTATCCTCGGCAACCACAACTGAAGCTGACGATCCCTGGAAGAGACAGACATTTTTCTCACTCTAACACAGGCATGGACAGCTCTATATATATATATATATATATAATCTACAATGCGAACCCTGCCAATGTAATAAAATACTAACAAAACGAATTTATTTTACATTTACGATCACGCCGGCCAGTGACAAAATGTCTCGTTATAGCATAGAGTGAACCCATGCACTGAAGTTCATGTTGAGTAAGTTCCACAGCGCTGCGTAGTCATCGTCGGGAAACGCACATGTCGTGTGACGTCATGAGCACAGTAGCACTTTTAGGAATTACGGCCACCATAGCAGGCCGAAACAGAAGTCAGCTGTCGATGAATGTCAGGTTGAGTGCAGACGTATGTGGGGCGGGCCTTCCGCGTTGAATCGGGGAGCGCACTACCTCGCCGCCCCCGTTGTCGGCGGCGTTCGCCGTAGCGAACAGTCCATCTGCTACGCAGATTTACAGCACGGTGAAGGTTGTCACAAGGTAAGGTGCCAGCAGCTTCATATTTTACGCGTTCCAAATGTAAAATAATCTGTGATGTCGGGCAGGATATATGGACGACATATTTATGCACACAGTTAAAATGAGGGCGAAAAATTTTGCGCGAGACAAACGTGTATCATCCTTCCCTCCTGACTGGAAGACTTCCGCGACGATCTCCAGCTCCAGTCGTCCAGCAGGCCCCGCCGATATGGCCAGTCTCGACATCATCTCCGAACTTAAGAAGCTCGGCAATATCTTGCTCCATCAGCAGATCTCCCAGCATCAAGCAGCATGTGCCTCGCCGATAAACTTGCACAAACTTGCACCAGCCACGACATCCTTCTCATCCAGCTCGTAACAACGAGGACGAACAAAATGAAAGATGAAGAACCTGCTCCCACGGGTCTTATCTCCTGTCTCCCTAACACGTTAGCGTTTCAATGTGACCATGCATGTGACTTTTACAAAATTCTGTCGCAATATTCAATTTGTCTCATCAGGGCAAATACAATTTTTGAAAAGACATAGATACTTAATCTAAATGAAGATGATACACACCCATATTAAATTAGCATGATGGAAAAAAGATATATGTACCTCCTAGATATCGAAAAAACACATTAACACTTACTTGCTAACATATGGCTTGAGCTGCATAACATGGACTTTATTTATTTTTCCCAGGCTATTCTCATCCTTTAATAAAACTGTATGTCAGTCAAAAACTGCTTTATCACAAATGGCCCTACATATTTAAACGCAAGCTTCGCACTAAAACGGTTGACATTGGAACTCAGCAAATTATATTCTAACCAAATCCTATCTCCCACCTTATACCGTAAATGTCCACGATCCTTATCATATATATGAGCTAATATCTTATGATATTTGTGCAAATTTACAATTGCTTCCTGCCAAATATCATTTATTTCACTTACATCTACATTATTCCAGGAAGAGGAAGACAAACCATATGCATTATTTAGGGGATGCAAAACATTTCTCCCAAAAAGAGTTTGTATTGTAATTCACTACATTTTTAAATGCCAAGTTCAGCTGATGTAATCACTCATCCCACTGTTTGTGGGTACCGGTCTGGTATGCTCGCGGAGCAGTTTTCAAATTCCCATTATAACTCTCTACTCTATATGCCTATGGATAATGAGGTGGTGTCTATACTAACTTAATGCCCCAACTAAAGGCCAAATGTTTCATCTATAGTGATACCAAGTACGATCCATTGTCCGTAACCATCATCACAGGTGAACCAAAAACAGAAAAAACTCTCTGGCTCAAAATATTGCAAATCTTATGAGATTTAATTGATTTTAGCGGAAACAAAAAAAACTGAAACTATCTATCATGACTAATATAGCGTTAAGGCCTGCATTACTCCGGGGTAGAGGCTAGGGTTCCCAACCCTCCCGGAATGCTCGGGAGACTCCGGGAATAATGTTCAACCTCCCAAGCTCCTGGGATGCAATAATTTCTCCGGATTTTCTAAAATAATATTGTCATTAACAAAATATATAAATCGAACCGAAATCGAAACATATCGAATGCATAAGCGCTGCCGTGCCGCCGCCGCCGTCACGTTTGACGTGTCGCATCGCGCGCGGCCTCCCCCCTCGTGCCTACCGGCATACCCCCCGCACCGCACCGCGTACCGTTCCTTTGTTTTGTTCAATCAGTCGAATGAGACATTCATGCAGTAATGTGCGTATTGCATTAAAAGATTTTACTGCGGCGAGCGGCGAGTGGCATAATAATTCAAATAATCATTAGGTACCCAGTACCTTACTTCATAAAATGTCTCATGATACCTCGGGGGGTGAAAGTAGTAGTACAAAGAAAAAAAAAGTACTATTGTTCTTTCAATGACCAGTAGTTAAAACAACATACGTGGTTATTGAAAAAAAAACACGAGTTCACAGCAAAGTGTAACATGTCAGCATGTATTTTCGGTCAAGTTTGACGGTTTCGGGGCAGTGAAACATCATGCAGCATCTTCTAAACATCAAACATTTATCAAAAATGCCGAAGGAAGTCGAGGTATCACGTCTTTTTTTCCATCTAAAAACAGTAAAGAAGAGGACTTAATTATTGCTGTTGAAGTTTCTTCAACTATTCATGGTATCAAACATCACCATAGTTACAATAGCCAGGATTGTGGACACAAATTAAACGCTGCCATGTTTTCTGATTCATCGATTGCGAAGAAAGTATCATGCGGCAGAACAAAATCGAGCAGTATTGCTGAAAATGTTTTAGGGCCGGCAAGTCAAGAAAGCTTACTTAATAATCTAAAAACAAGTCAATATTTTTCAGTAGCGAGTGATTCATCAAATAGAGGAAATTAAAAAATGTATCCATTATTAATTAAGTATTTTTCGCTTGACAGTGGCATTCAAACCGGATTATTAGACTACTGCGAAGATTGCCAAGAAGACAGTGAAGCAATAAAAGACCAAATAATAAATATTTTAACTAAAAACAGTCTAGAATCAAGTCAAATCTCAGCATATTCTGCCGACAATGCTGCTGTCAATTATGGAATAAATGTTTCCGTTTATCAAAAGCTTAAAACTTTAAACACAAATATATTTAAAGCGAATTGCAAGTGTCATATTCTACAGAACTGCATTAAAATATCTTCAAAAGCCCTGTAAGTTGATGTTGAATTAATTATTTGGAAATATTACAGTGAATTTTCTGCTTTTGCTAAAAGAAGAAATGAATTGATGTTAAGTTGCTCTGATGCTGAAATTGAGTTCAGAGAAATATTAACACATGTGCCAACTCGTTGGTTATCGTTACTTTCTGCCATAGACAGAATTATATCGTTGTGGCCAACTTTAATAGGCTATTTCAAGTCGCTAGGTGAAGATAATTGCTCTGCATTTATATGGCAAAATTTTTGTGCCAGTGATTCAGAAACAAATACAGTCTTATGTGTTCTATATTTTATGCAAAATATAATGCAAATCTTTCAGAACGCCTTTAGATTATTGGAAGCCGACGGAGTAACAAGAACTGAAATTTATGACATAATGACTGATTTGAAAACCAAGCTACAAAACAGACAGACCGATAAATTTTATGGTAAATCTGCCATGGATTTATTAAAGCAGTTCGATGATCCTCAAAAAACAAAATTTAAAACTGAAGTCAATAAGTTTTTCACGTGTTGTTTAAATTATTTACAAAATGGTACAACTTTGAAGACCCGGATTACCAAGCAATGAAAATTTTATCACTGAAAGAACCGATTACATGGTAAGGAATTATAGGAATGCAAGAACTTTTAAAAATTGATTTAGATACTGACAATTTATACGATGAAGTTGGAATTCTCCGTGAAATGCAACCACATCTCATTGAAGAGAATCGAGTTGATTTATGCTGGGTTGACTTCTTTGCGAAATCAAATTAAAGAAATTCCTGTCCAGAATTGAAGAAGCTTGTTACGTTTGTTCTTTCCATTCCTGTCTCTAATGATTATTGTGAACGCGTATTCAGTATGATGGAACAAGTGTGGAGCAAGGAAAGAAACAGAATGAACATTTCTTTAGTAAAAGCTGAGTT